>PVHX01003354.1:0-145124 GCA_004024805.1 Geosciurus inauris
TTTACAGGCATTCAACAACTATACTTATTTTCTTTTTATTCTGCTAATGAATGGAGTATTTTCCTAACTTAGGGATTTTGCAGCTCAATTTTCTTCCTAGGAGATTGTTTTGTTCACACCCTTTTCCCTGCCCATTTTACCACTGTCACTTTAAGTTTACTCTTGAACACTTTAGAGCCTTTAATTAAATCAAGTCTTTCAGAGAACATTTTATTGATCTTCAAGACAACTGAAGATTCTTATTATACATTGTATTATAAATCTGAACATCTCTATTAGGTATCACATAACACTTACAATCAATATATACACTGTTTAATTTACTGTTAAATATCTATCCATCCTTCTAGGATGAGGTGACTTAACATTTTGTTAACTACTATCCCTTACAGATAACTTGTCCAAAGGTTGTAATTAATTTGTTTTCAATAAATGAATGGATGATTTTCCATATATTTACTTGAAGTAAATTGATTAAATGATAAATCTCAAAATGTTTAACTATTTATGGAAACTCAATAATTATGACTGTAACCAACTAGCAGACATTATCAAGTGTAATGCAAACATTTTTCTAATATACTAGTTTATTCAATGTGTGCAACTTCATTATATAAGGAATATATAACACAGAACTGAAGTATATTCTGACTTTGGACTCTCTATAATGTGCATATGGTGTTACTCTATAATAAGTCATCCACAGCTGCTATATGGATAGCAGTATAGCAAAGGCTCATAATCTGTTCTTCACTCGTACATATTAAATTTTAAATCAAAATATATATATTCAATTTGAAATTTCAGATTATCAAATGTCTAGAATTTGATTTTTATCCATTCAATTTCTGCATTACCCTATTTCAGATCTCATTTTTTCAACTTTCTTTAATTAGCTCTTAGGTATTTCACCAGTTTGTCAGCAAAATTAAATAATGTAGCATTTTAAAATATTACATTATGAGGGGGAAATGAGCAGAGAGAAGAAAAGAATGAAAGGAAAGAAGAAAGGGAGGGAAGGAGGAAAGAAGGAAGGAAGGAAGGAAGGAAGGAAGGAAGGAAAATATACAGAAAAATGTTATATTTTCTAACACTTTTAATTATAATTTACTCACTCAGGGAATATGTTCAGTCATGCATGTGGAGGAAGATAATATAAATTCTGTTTGTGCAATTTCTTGTTGATTATTCAGTTCTGTAGTATTAGGATTAAATATTTCTTAAGCACTATAATTATTTAAAGCTCAGAAACATAGTTTTCACTAAATAAGTTTGAAGAAGTTCCTTGTAAAATGAGAAAGAGATATAATAGTTTTCATTATTTTATATGGAGAAAATTTATTTATTTAAATTAGAACATGTGCTGACCTTGACTTATAAGAAGTGATGTTATATCAAGTGTCAAAACATTGTAGCTGCTTATTGAATTTCCTAGTTTTATCTTTAGTCATAGTTAAAGTAGTTCATAAGCTGATTGAGACAGAGACCAATTAATAGCAACAATTTTAATTTGTACGAAACTATAGACTTCCTTGACATATTATGGTTGATGAAGTTAAAAAAAAAAGTACTTGACATTTTGTCACAGAAAAGTTAATTGTTCTTCAGTTCCAATTAGGATGACACATAATTTGAATTGAATTGCTTAATGTGTTGTTCTACAATTCAAAAAAGAAGATATATAACCTAAAATGACCATGATTTAGCAGTTTAGTTCCTCAGTCTGCATGGATAGCAATAAAGCCAGAAATTCCTGACTGATGATGACTACAAATATCTTTTATGGTAAATTATCAATTTTGTTTGGTGTCTAAGTTCAAGAAGTGCCATTTGTTCTAACATTGACTAATATTAGCTTTAGGGTAAGATTTCTAATTAAAGGCTCATGACAGTGAGTCTTAACATTTTGTAATAATAATAGTAAAGAGTCCAAGAGAGAAGAAAAATCATGTGAAGTAAAAGAAAATGTAAAATAAAATTTCATAATGCTTCACATTTATTTTTCTTTAATGATTCTTACCTCAGCTCAACTAATTATAGCACATGTTGAGATTCTAACAAATGATAACGAGCAAAGACTTTAGAAGACACGAGAGAGCAATGCCACCTAATACAGCAAGAGAAAAGGAGGATTTTGACTGGACATTACATGATGAAAAAATATATATATATATATATATATAGCAAGACTGTGAATAAAATTTAAAATGGCAACCAGAATATAATAATAGCACAGTGATGTTAAGCATCCATCAATTACAATAATAATTACATAAGAAGCCTCAGTGTCATAACCAGCGTTTACCTTCACACACACAAAAAATAATAATATTACATTAAAACTAATAATGATGACTTGTTTTTAAAGTATATGTTTATATATTTGTGTTTATGTTATCTCCTCACATTAATAATTCAGAAATAAAATTAAGTAAAACAACTGGTAAAATAGTAGGATGAAGTAGATATTTTGAGAAATGGGACTACAGATTGAATTCCTAGAATTCAACTGGTGCAAAGAGATAGGGCAGGTGGCCTTGAAATCTGGCGGGATGCAGGCCTCACTGCTCACGACCTCAGGGAACAGAGGGTAACCTTGAGAGGAAGAAGACTCCATCTCCTCATCTCATTTCAGAAAGATAGTATTAAAGTTGTTTTTACTCAACCCACAACAGAATATTTACCCTGAATTTTTAAAAACCTTGGAAATTCTGAGAACAACTCAGAAAACTTTCTGTCAAAGAGTATGTGCAGGGCTAAATGCCATGGTGCACACATATAACCCCAGAGAATCTGGAGGCTGAGGCAGAAGGATCGTGAATTCAATGCCAGCCTCAGCAATTTAGTAAGGCTCTATCTCAAAAAATAAATTAAAAAGGCTGGGGATGTAGTGATGTAGCTCAGAGGTGTAATAATCCTGGTGTCAAGGCCCAGTATCAGAGAGAGCAAAAGAGAGAGAGAGAATGTATGTGTAGGAACATACAACAAGTCCTATCAGGGAAAGATATTCCCTAAGATAAGCATAGAACCACACTGAGTTGAATGATACTAGCAATGTGCCTTTGAAATTTTAATTTTGTCTTTGGTTGAGCCCCAGTATTAACAGAAAACAGAGGCAGAATTAGCGTAAGGACAGATTGAGAAAGAACAGGAATCAGAGAGGTAGGCCATTGAGCCTGGTCACCTGCTTGAGATAGAGTTTTTCAGATTTCTGAACAATAGATTTACTTTCTTAGAAAGAAGGTAAATTTAGAGTACTGGCTTCTCAATCTCTCTCATTATGTATCTCCTGCAGACCATAAACATGTATGCAATGAAAACTTGTCTTTAGTCAGCTTCTCATCACTATAACAAATATTTGACATAATCTACTTGTAAAGACAAAAGGTTTATTTGGGCTCACAATTTTGGAAGTTCTAGTCCATGATGAGGTGGATCTATTTTCTTTAGATCTTTGATGGGAGGATAGCACACCATTGCAAGAGTGTGTGGTGGAGACGTTACTCACCTTGTTACTGGGAGTAAAAGAGAGAGAGAGAAGAGAAAAGACTTCCACAGTCTTTTTCTAGGGCATACTCTCAATGACCTAAAACCTTCTACTAGGCTACATGTCTTAAAGTCTTCACTACCTCCCAACACCACTAAGCTAGGGAGTAATTCTTTACCACATGGGCCATAGTAGAACACTTAGAATATAAATTATATAAAAAAGTTCAATAATAAATAAAAAGTGGCATTATCCTGTTGGAAGCTGTGTATAAATTATGGGTTTGTTTCAGCTATCATAAGGCAGGGAGGCTACTTTTCTGGGAACTCTTGAATGAAGTCCCCTAGTTCAAGCAAGCCCAGCTCATGCTGGTACCCTGCCTTAGCTCATAGCCCTAGGTTCAAAAGCAGCTGCCTGGAGATGGGCGTAACCTGTCAAGCCCCAAACAACTTGTTTTCCCTATTCTTACCCTGTTTTCCTCAAGAAGCCTGCCACACTGAAACCTTTTGATGTATTTCCCCTTAAATAAAGGATTTGGGCCTTTTTCCCTTGTTCAGTTTCAGTTCCTATCAGGTGCCCTGCTTTTGTAATTAATTTCTGTCTATTGTTTTCTGTTCCTTATTGATTATTTTCAGACTTTTTATTTTCCCAGCTGGTTCACAACTGCAAGCAGGAATCTGCCCTGCTGGGGTGCAGGCAACCCTGACACTATCCCTGAGTTCATTTGTCCTGGGTACTAGAACAGATTTATCAACACTGGTATGTTTCACATTAACAATTTTTAATACAGAATTTAATTTTTATTAGTTTATTTTATTAAATAAAGTCCAATTAATTTTTATCTCTGATAGGTAATGAAACTAATCATAGCAATAAGTCATCTATTATATATAATAACACATATAAATTTTTTGCTTTTCATAGAAAGTACAATATTGCAACCAGAAAAGTGAATTTCAACATAAAGATAATATGTTCAATAATGTTAATCATTTCATATTCTCTTTGGAGTTATTGTTCATGGCAATGAATTTACAGTAAGAAATTGTCCATGACAATTAACTTTACAGATAATGAATGAATTTTTTAACAAGGAATTTTTGCTTATAATTTTATATCTTTTCCAGGATGTAAACTTAAAAAAGAGATGTGAACACTGTCAGAAGATAGTTCTAATTAGTTTATCAGTTAAATAACCTCTAACAGATGTCACAAAAGAATACTTAATATTCTGAACCAATAATAGCAAATATTTATTAGAGGAATAAGTTCCCTGGTCTGCAAATCGCATTTCAAACCGCATGGCACAGATACAACTGTACTCAACTTTTCTGTTCCTAATTTTTATTTATTTTTTTCCTTTTATAAGCATTCATTTGAAGAGCAAAACCAAAATGCAGTATATTTAATTATATTCAAATCAATTAACATACATTTTATTATTCCATTAAGTTTAATTTTCTGCTAGAAAATAAAGTGTGGCAATTTCTAAGTGGTAAACAGTCTCTACTTTTGAAAAATGTAATATCTTAATATTGATAAAATACAAATCATCCTTATGTATTAAACATAGGCAATTAAATAAATAAATAGCAAAAGAACTTTATAGCTTGCTGTATAAACACTCTCCATTAAGTTTTTGAATGATTATCCTCTGTGGTATCATTTTTAAGAGAACATCCAACTTTTCAGGTCATAATTTCTTAATTGTTTGCTATTAAATGATATGCATAAAATCAAAACTTTCATGGCTGTGTCTTGTTTTTACCTCTCTTTTAACTCACTTCTTCTAACAGAATTGGTAAGCTAAAACAAATGCACACAGACACAACATAAAATGTACAGAATCTAATCATTTGTACTTACTCAGATTCTGAATTAACCAAGGATGATGAAACAGATTTATTCAAAGAAAAAGCAATAAAAGTCCATGTAATTTGCAGTTAAAACACACACTTCACACCAGTCTTTTTCAATATTGAAAGAAAACCTTCAAATTGCTAGGTGCTAACATATACAAAGTGAATGAATACAGGAAATTTCTATTGTTTTTTGCCTTATATATGAACATCTTTATACCACTTTAATATTACTATATTAAATAATTCCAATTAGGTCTTTTTTGCAAAGAAGTCAAGAAAACTTGGCCTTCAGTTTTCAACATAAAATGATGAGGGAGGCTAGAAAATACATTAACATTAAAAGGAGAAATTTTACTAACATTTGGGAGTATGCTTTCATCCCAATGGTCTCATTTTAGTCAAATGTCACCACAGTAAAATCACTCTGGCAAGACATCTGTAGGGAAGAGCAGAGAGCTTTACTACTTGAAACGATTTAATTCTTTCACAGGAATATGGCTCTAAATTTAATCTTTTCATTAGAATATGTCATAATTTGATAGAAATATTTTCATCTCTTGTAACTTAGGTTCTAATACTTGTAATATATAACTGGGAGATGACTTAATTTTCCTTAAGAAAAACTGTAAATATAGTATTCCATTGTCTGTTTCAGAATGGTCTATGCATTGAGAAGGTTATAAATATTTTAGCTCTTCTCCTGGGACATCACTAATATTTTACATTTCTTAAATATTGTTATATTTTTGTAATGTCTAAAATATTTTATGCTACTTAAAAAGAACAAGGTAACCCTCATAAAATAAACAAATAATATGGCCAAATAGGAAAATGGATGATTAAGAGTCATGCAAATTCTTGAAGAATAATTCAATGTTTAAATACTAGAAAAGAAGAACAAGCTGAAGGAAAATAGCAGAATGTAAAGAAAACGCAAGGCCAAAACAATTAATAAAAATCCTAGCTACATCATTAGTCTATGATGGTTCATATCCACGATCAGAAGTAGAATCATAAGAACTGTACCAAACAAATATAAACAATACACAGTCCATTTACAAGCGCTTTCCCCAGTAAGCGTTGGGCCTGCACTTGAGTCCTGGAAAGTTTAAGATCTCTGCTTTACAGATCTACTTTTGAATTCTGATCTGCATAACAGGAGGATAGAAATACATGAATTGTTTTACATGGGAATTCAATTAAATGATAAACCTAGAAAATCTATAGAAAGATACTGCTGTAAAGTTAGCAACTTGTCTCAGTATGAAACATATTCCCTCTACTTATATCCAGTTTTAATGTTCTAGTCTTTTTCATTTAACCCTTCAATAAATAAATATGTTTAAACACTATTCTGCCCAGATGGTTAATGTTTCTTTCTTTTTTCAAATATTCCCAAGGTATGAGTTTATTTCTAAAATGAAATAGATATAAATAGAAAATTGTTCATTTCCTGTTTACTTTTATGTAAAAAAATTAAAGCAAAAATATTGAGCAAATTCTAGATAAAAATAGAATTAAAAACATTGATCAAAAAAACTGAAGAGAGAAACCATTTTTATAAGGTTTATCCCAAGATTACAGTTTTTGATAAAACTTACCACTGTAGCTCCTGTTTTGGGAGTTCAAAAATGTATGATTAATCTTTATATGTAATATGGGAGATATTTTTAAAAAGGACTGGAATCCTAGACAGCTGAATTAAAAGATTTTTTTTCCTTGAAAGTTATAGAAAAGTTTCTCTTTCCCAATCT
This sequence comes from Geosciurus inauris, assembly GCA_004024805.1. Taxonomy (NCBI): domain Eukaryota; kingdom Metazoa; phylum Chordata; class Mammalia; order Rodentia; family Sciuridae; genus Geosciurus; species Geosciurus inauris. Next base: position 7,104 of record PVHX01003354.1, read on the forward strand.
GTGAAGATATTTAGACACTATATTCTTTGTTCATTTATGTTTTCCTCCCAACATGTGGTTTCACAGTATGCTTGTTAGTCTGGAAAGATATCCTTGATAAACTCTTTCAGTAGTATGGGGGGATTCTTTAATTAAAAAACAAATATAAACAATCTGTCAATATTTGAGATGCACAATTCAGAAGAGCTTATAATTAGGTCTCTAGGGAACATGTATCATTAGGCCATTATTTTCTAAAACATGCTCACCTAAATTTTTTGTCCATCTTTAATAGTTTTATTATTCTTCACAATATAACATTAAACTTTGAGTGTGTTCATCCCTGTCTAAATCTTTGCCTTTTTGTCCTTCCCCTTCGTTATAAATGCCCCTTTATTAACAAATGTATAATTCTCTCCAATTAGTATAGGGGCGACTCTCATCTAGTTTCCTGAGTAAAACTGTTAAGCCTCAGTGCAAAATACTCATACATTTTCTTCATAATTCTTGTCCACATTTAATGTAGTTTAGTGATATAATTTTAATTAAAATAGCATGAAAATATAAGTCCTATATGAACCAATTCTCTTTTAAAATAATTTACATTAGAAGTTCAAAAAGCTGAGCAGTAAAGGATGAAATTCTCATTCAACCTATGCATTATTTTCCCACTGAATTTGTTTTCTTTTTTATTGTATGGGTGTCACTGCCAATACAATGTTTGAAGTGTTATTGCTTCTGGGAACAAAAGTGTCAGTGCTGATGACTGAGGCCTGCACCTCCTTAGGCCATTACTCTATGACAGCTGTTGCTAGTTCAGCAGAGCTTTCAAAATATGTTTTTATTAATTCATTTCCACATTCGTTTCTATCCCGTGCTTGTGGATGTTGGCCAGGATTACCATACTGTGATTAAACACATTTCTGTGCTAAGAATATAAAACCAAAGAACATCAGGCTGTGTCTGTTGTACACATGAAGAATCAACCACTTAACTGTGGACTCATTTCCCATATCCGTGTTCCTTATCATTATCTCCCAACTGTCACCATGAGAGCTGTGTTTCATGAACTGCAAAATAAAATTGTTTTGAGAAACCTTCTACATAAATGTACACTAGATGCTTTCTTCCCATTTAGCCAAGTATTCAGTGACATTTCCTCAGTTCTAACTTTTTGAACTCTGCATAATATTCTTTCAGTTAATAATTTTCACTTCCAGCTAAGAATTTTCCTTTCTCACTATCTCCATATTGGTTAGTTTATCTAAGTGATCTCTCAGATTCTCCTTCTCTTCATCCTCCTAATTATTTGCATTCTGTGTATGGTCGAATACTATCACCATTTTATAACTACATCTTATGCCAGGGCCGCACATTCTCACAATGATGATTTTCACCTTAGTGCATTCCAATTACAGACATTTATCTTATCCTTAGAAAATCACTTAAATTCTAGTTATATATTCCCAAATATTTTGTCATATTTTATGTGATTTTATTTAATAGTGTCTTACTCTTTTGTTATTTAAAGAGAAATCTGAGCACTAACTTTATATATTGTTTTCCTTGGACATGATAAATTATTAACCACCTTCTGCTAAATTCACCTATTCTAATGATTCCTACTTTTTTTTCTGTATTCATAGTGCTTCACTCAAGTGGACAGATTTCTTCTCATATAATTTTTTTTTTCTGTATTCACATATTTTACTTCCCTTCTAAATATATTGGCAAGAACCAAGTCCCTCTTCCCATATCCTAAATCAAGGAAACATATTTTCTCTGACATACCTTTGGATCTGAGTAAAGAAAAGATTCGCTTGGAGCATATGGTTTTGAATGGGAAAAATGATTTCCTGAAAAGCATAAAATTTGAGATAAAAAAGAAGATGAAGAAGGTAGATACTTAGGAAGCAATTAAGAGAAGATGATAGATACTGCTGGTCGCTATCACAGTTACTGAAAAATAAAATTTAATTAAATGAAATAAATGAAAAACCAAAATGATTGGTTTTTTTTTCCACCAAAAGCACTGGGAGCAATGAGTACAACCTTAGATGAAGACATAGATTTTTCAGTAATAAATGATATTTGTTGAGGAATTATTTAATTTCATCATTCCTGTGATCAAAACACAAATCAATAGCAACTCAGAGGAGGAGAAGTTTATTTTGGCTTGTAATTTCATAAGTTCAGTCCATGGCTGGTTGACTCTGTAACTCTGGGCCCACAATGATGGAGAACATCATGGCAGAGGGAAGCAGATTAGTTCATGAAAGCCAGGAAGGTGTGAGAGAGTACTCCATTCACCAAAGACAAATGTAAACCCCAAAGGCACACCCACAGTAGCATATTTCCTCCAGCCACACTCTGTCTGCAGTTACTTCCCAGTAATCTATAACAGAGATTTAATCTACTGGGTAAATTTGCACTTCTTATAATCTAATCATTTCACCCCTGAAATTTCTCACATTGTCTCACATATAAGCTTTGGGGGGACAACTCATACCTTAGCCATAAAAAGGAAATACAGGTAGTATGATATTTTACAGGTTTGTGATTCTTTGACATAAAAATTATGCAATTTGCATTTACATCTGTGAAATGTGACTTCCTTAAGGATACTGCTATTGCTTTGTCATACACATATGCTTTCTGACTTGCTCACAAGTTGAACCCTTCCTCCCTTAGCTCTGTATAAAGAAATTGTTCATTGCCAGTACCTCAATATGTTCTGACTATTATTGGTGATTTAGAGATTTAGGGCCAGTATTTACAAAAGTACTTCACTGCAACTAAGCACTCTTAATTATAAGAAAACTTTGTAACGTTTGTCCTGGGCAATGTCCATGTATGTGTCAAGACTTCTTTCCTTTGATATTTTTTATCCTGTTTCCACCATAGTCATATCACTTTGTTATTCCCAAAGCACTTTCTTCTCCATTCTTCTCTACAGGAATGTTTTCAATAAATCTTAGACCTTCAATGATGTTTGTCAGCTGTTATTATATTTATCTCCACATATTGTTGCTTCTGCAAAGGTACCTTTAGAAAAACTTGACACCACATCTCAAATAAATATATAAAGAGGATAGATAGGAAAGTCCTCCCTGAAAATCCTAGACTACATATCACATAAATGAAGATAGGTATGCTTTAATTTAAACAAAAGAAAAGATAACTCTCTTGACAATCTAAAAAGTGGGTTGAAGACGGGGACACCAAGAGGAAGCAGGAAGATAAGACAGGTTAAGAGAGATGTCTACTTGAGAAACAGCAATAGCTTGGAATGAGAAGGGTGGTTAAGGGAAATTTAATGAATAGTTGAGTTTGAAAATTATTTTTGGGGCTCAGATATCAGGGATTTTGGGGAGTGGCAAAGACACTACTAGAGAAATACTTTCATTCTCCTTGACTCAGTATTTTACAAATGTATAAAATCAATGCACCTACTCTGTAACTATTTTCTCATACTTAACCTGTATTGATGAACAACTTTCAAAGATTTTGTTCCACTGTGAAATGTTTGTTGGTCCTTTTATTTTTTCTTAAAGCCTAATGTGTCTTATTCTCAGTAATCACTCAATGTTACTTGAAAGGAATATCATGAATTTTTTTATTATCATAAAAAAGAAAAAAATCTATCACACATTACTATTGGCCAAAGAACACAATTGAAAGGAATACAAAAATAACCATCATTATACCTAGAGTCCTGTGTGTGGTGGGACACACACACACAAATGAGTGACAATCTATGGCCATGAATGCATGTTTTGATCACAGTCCAAGATCTTAAACTCTATTAAGACTTGGAAACAGTCTAAAGACATTCAGCCTATTACCTAGACTTTATAAGGCTTACCATTTTCAAGGAAGTAGTCTGATACATTGCCTACTATGTTCAAACCACAAGATTATTTCCTCTTATTTACATGCATCTTCTATTGAAAGATTCTTGGATTATATAATAAAAAAATGCCTTCACAATTAAAGTAGTACAAAGACATGAGTACATGAATAAGGTTTAATGAAGTTTTATAATTTTTACATTTGTAAGGGAGGTATTAAAACCCACAATTATATAGTAAATGTGTTCATGTATTAATACGCTGAAGCATAAAATTTTGATGAAAAGGACCTTGACATCATAGAATGTTATTCAAATTGCAATGCTATTACACATACATGAAATCATATATTACATATAATACATATAATATCATATATATACACCTATACACATTCACAAAGGAAGTTCCTAATATCTAGGAAAAGAAATAATTATTGTATTTTGTCATGTCAACAACCATGATGAATGTTTGTTTATTGACATATAGAATTGGCCCCCACATTTCAACAGTCTTTTTTGGGTCTTTACATTTTACAAATAGTTTATATATAATGCTGACTGATACTGAAGAAGTTGCTAACTCACATTTTTCTATCCCAGGATGGTAGGATTCCTAGAAATATGAAAGCTTAGATATTCTAGGCTTTTACATAATTCATATAGAATATCCAAAACTATTCCATGTTAAAATGCAGAGCAAGAGGAATGACATTTTATACAAAGACTATTTACAGAATGAAATAACTTTAATTATATTTGACAGACATATCAGTATCTTGATTTAAGCTCAGAATCTAATATTAGCAATTTTTTGATATATCTCTAACTCATTCATAAAAGACATTCATTTGATTTCACTGGTAGTAATATGGACTATTTCCCACATATCTGTTTATTCTGCTAAGCCATTACCAATAAAAGGAAATAGCATGCAAATTAAAAACTGTGACACAATTCTAATCTCCAAAATACACCACATTAAATCCAATTTTCTGATATGGCTACTGATATTCACATTTTAAATTCAATCTTTTAAGTTGAGTCTTCATAATTTAAACATAAGTATTTTTACTCTGATTTTCTATTTCTATTGTATGCTTTTAACATAAAGTAAGACTTTTTATTTTGTAAGGCTCTTTGCTTACAGTAACATTTATTATATACTTCTTTTACTATTGTGGCACTCAATATTCTCCATTGGTTTGCTATCTTCACCATTCAGCTTATTATTTTTCTAAGCTAACTTCGTAGATGAATCATAAGATCTATTTTCTCTTTACTTGCCAATGAACACATTAATTTTTCCCTTCATGAATACTGGACTGAAGATATAAAATCAATTTTTTATTTCTTAAAAAATAATAGATGATAACAGGTCTGGCAAAATTCACTGTCTCATACATATCTTCTTTGTTTTTTCTAGGTATGAAGCATCCAAAGTTTACTTTTATATTTTACTTCATTTTACTTACTTTTCTTTTTTTATGATTTTATTTTTATTTATTAATTTTTATGTGGTGCTGAGGATCGAACACAGTGCCTCACCCATGCTAGGCATGCTCTCTACCCTCAAGCCACAACCTCAGGTCTTCATTTTATTTTCATTTTCCCAATATCTAGTTTTAAGCTCTTAGGTCCTTGATGAAGAAGGAAGAGGATGAGGCCAAAGGATGGAAAAGTCACTTCACACATGGTTGTCAGAATGACCTAAGATATACTCTTGTCTTGCCAAATGCTGTTTAAAACTGGAAAAAAAAGTGTTTTTTTTTTTAAACAATTCAATATTCTCTATAAAATGTAGAAAATATCTGACTTAAAGTGTTGTTGAGAGGATTAGAGCAATTTGGAATAATATACTTAGTAAAATGCTTTGAGAGAAAATGCTTAAGATATGCTGTTTTTTTTTTTTTTTGTATAGTTTCTTTCTTAAGAATGTCGTCCACCTTAAAAGTAATTCAGGGTTTCATTGCCATTTTGAAGTAAATTTAATAATACATTTATGGGATGAAAGAATCCTTTTTAACAGCTGTCTTCATTTTAAGCACAACTAATTGTGAAGATCATGAATAATATTGCTAGTCAGAAACCAGTATGTTAATGCTGCTATACATATGCCATAGCACCAGAATGGTATTATGTATTCAGTGTAAGGGACAGCTGTGGAGATTGCTGAAAAAATTTTCTTGAAGTTAGTGTTTCCTTTTAAGGCAATTTAATTATTCCCAAGGCTTAAGTATCTTTAAGATATAATTTTAAAGGAAGCACTTATTATTTTGAATGCAAAAGCAAATGTGCCTTCTGTTCTTTTACTTTTTCACTTTATGAAGAAATTGTTTTATGCTTTATTGTCCTATCTTTAAAAATATTCTGAACATTTATTTGGATAAAGTATCTTAAATTTTATAATGATGAATCTCAAAAATGGAAAGAAAATTATTATAAAAAATCAATATCAAATCTAACTCTTTGTTGGAATAAGACAAATTCTTACCACCTTAAATTCAATAAGAATTTTTAACTTAAATTATTTTTTCAAATCATCAACATTGCATATCTATCTATTTTTAATCTGCAGTTTCTTTGAATAACATGTGGAAATTTCAATGTGTAGGATTTCTACATATTTTGTTACTCTTTCCTAGTGCCTCAAATTTTTAATAACATTTCTATTATAGTTTGTTTTTTCTGTTTCTTGTTCATTATCAGCATAAGAAGATACAATTAACATTTTAATATATGCCTATTACAATGTGTATCACTTAGTATTTCCCACAGTGATGGTCTTATATTTCATTGAGTGTCTTGTTTCACTTCCAAAAGCCTACACTACAAAGATTAATAGAAGTATTGAAAGTTGAGCAAGTTGTCATTTTCTAAATTTTGATGGGAAAGTGATAAGCCTTTCAACATTGTGTTTTTCATCAGAACAGGAAAATTTATTTCTGACTCTTTTTTAAAATGTAAAAAAAAAAATTTTTTTAGTTGTAGATGGACACAATGTCTTTATTTTATTGCTTTGCATGTGGTGCTGAGGATTGAACCCAGAGCCTTGCACATTAGAGAAAAGCACTCTACCACTGAGCTATAATCCCAGCCCCTATTTCTGATTCTTTAAAGTTTGATTTTTAAGATTCTGGAAGTGTGCTCATAATAGCCTTAACTACTTTTATTGTAGAAAGAAAATTTAACATAAGATGAACTCTCTAAACAAAATGCTAAGTGTGCAATACATAATTGTCCACATGTCTAACTATAAGCATGATACTGTATAGCAGAGCTCTAAAACTTACTCGTCTTGCATAACTGAAATTTTATACCCATGGAACTACTCCCATTTCCCCACCGCCCTTTTCCCCGGCAACAACCATTCATACTCTGCTTCTATGCTTTTGACCATTTTAAATATCATATGTAATTGGAATCTTTCTTTCTGTGACTGGTTTATTTCACTTAGAATAATAGTCTTAAGGTTAAGCCATATTTTATTTACCACATTGCAGAATATTTTCCTTTAAAAGGCTAAATAATATTCCATTGTATGTATATACCACATTTTTGAAGTCCGTTTGTCTATTAGTGAACATTTAGGTTGCTTACATATCTTGGTTACTGTGAATAGTGCTGTAATGAACATAAGAGGGCAGATATATCTTCAGGATCTTGATTTCAATTCCTTTGGATTTATACTCAGAAGAAGGATTGATGAAACATATGGTAGTTCTGTTTTAAATTTATTAGGAACCTCTTTATTGTTCTTCCTAGATGCTATAACATTTCAAATTCTCACCAATATCATACAAATATTTCAATTTCTCTACATCTTAACCAACACTTCATATTTCTCTGTTCATATTCATATAACAGCCAGTTTTGAAGATGTAAGGTAGTATCTAATTGTTTTTTTAATTTGAGTTTTCCTGATGATTAATGAAAATAAACATTTTTTCACATATTTGTTGGCCATTTGTGTGCCTTCAGTGTAGAAAGGTCTGTTCAAGACCTGTGTCTAATTTTTAAAGTTTATCTTAAAATTGGGTGTATCATTGCTTTATCTTTGTTCTTCTTTCTTAAGATTGTTTTGCTATTCTTAGTCCTTTGTGGTTCTATAAAATTTTTAAATTTTAAAAATATTTTTCTTTGTAAATGATTTGGATTGTGGTAGAGATCTCATTGAATTTGTAGATTGCTCTGGGAAGTATGGAGATTAAAATAATATTAAGTCTTCCAATCAGTAAATAATAAAGTTTCTTTCCATTTATGTATGCCTTTAATATTTTTCATTATTACTTTATTATTGCTTTATTATTATTGCTTTATTATTGTTTTATTGCTTTCAATGTACAAATTTATCACCTTTTTAGTTGTTTATTCTTGAATTTTTGATTCTTGATGTTGTTTTAAATGACATTGTTTTTTAAAATTTTCCTTTCTGGTTAGTTCCTTGTTAGTGTGAATAAAAACAACTGATTTTTTCAAGTTCATTTTGTGTTCTTCAGATTTGCTGAATTTGCTTTTTCTGTTCCAAGCAAAAATAAGTAAATAAATGAAAGGTATATAAATTGGAGGGAAGAAGTTTGTAGTGGACATGATCTTATGTGCAGAAAACCCTCTGCACTCTATGGGATAACCTTTACTTTAAGAGTGGTTTAGTACTACTGTTCAGAAATGCTGTTCCTCAGGTATCTACTGAAATCTGCAGGTAATAACAGAAACTCTCCCCTCTAGAGGATGGGAATTTGACTGTTCAGCCTTAAAATACATCTGAGGTTTTGTTGTTGTTGTTGTTTATTTGTTTTTCCAGTTAACAGTTCCTTGATAGTTCTCCCAATAGTTGTTTTTGACTGACTACTTAGAATTTCACCTTAAAGAAGCCCAGTTTTGTAGTTAGTCAAAATATCTGTTTTCCATGCAGATCTCTTGACCTTTTTCAGAGTAGTTCTCTTTCATCCACAATTCTACCTTCAATTTCCAGCCACCTTAGCGTCATTGAATTCTTCATTGGATTCTCTCTACCTAATCCTTGCAAATGTCTTACTCTATTCAACTCCCTCAGTACTGTAATCATAAGAATACATGAAACCCAATACAGTCCTAGAACTTACCTATTTCAGTTACTACCCTCATTGATCTTAGTACACATCTGGCCTTTTCCAATGTGTGAAAAGACTTTTCCCATATGTTTTGCCTGGTTTTGTTGTTGTATTTATTGTATATTTTGTGAGGACAGAGTCTAGCTTTAATAACTCTATAATGGCTGAAAGCAAATTATTTCCCATACACAAACTTTGTTAAACCAAAATACTTGCATTCATCCCCAGGCACAAAACTTATTATGTGTATATGGAAGAAGAAAAATGATTTATCCCCAAATCAAAATAATGACAAATATCAAATTAAAAAGATAAATAATGCTGGGGCTGGAGTTGTGGCTCCATGGTAGAGCGCTTGCCTCAAACATGTGAGGCACTGAATTTGATCCTCAGCACTACATACCAAATACATAAATAAATAAAATAAAGGTTTAAAAAAATCTTAAAAAAGAAAAAAAAGGATAAATAATGCTACCATCTATCCCTAAAAATATCTTATTACATATTGGGTTTTTCTTAGTTTCCAATGTATAATAGTCTTACAATTTTAATCCTGAAATATACTCAGTGTTTTAATCAGCTTTGCATTACTGGGCCAAAATACTGGACAAGAACAATTTAAAGGAGGAAAAATTTATTTTTGCTCATGGTTTCAGAGGTCTCAGTCCATAAATGGCTGAATTCATTGCTATGGACATGAGGGGAGGAAGGAAGAACATTATGGTGAAAGGGTGTAATGGTGGAAAGCAGCTCAGGACATGGCAATTAGGAAGCAGAGCGAGAATAAGCTCTGCTCACCATGGACAAAATTGAACCCCAAAGGCACACCATAGTGATCTCCTTCTTCCTACCTACCTGCCTCCTGTTACCATCCAATTAATATATACAAATATATTATCCCACTGTTTAAGTTACACCTCTTATAATCTTATTATTTCACTTCTAAACATCCTTGCATTGTCTTTCACATGTGCTTTAAGGGGACACCATATATCCAAACCATAACACCTACAACTATTATATTTTAACATTATAAGTAATAACTTATAGGATAGCACATCCCTTTTTAGAATTAGGAAAAATGCTTAAGACCAATAAAAATAACATAATAAATATAACACATAATAAATGGGAGTATAAATATTTCTTATTTCAATTGTGAAAAATATGCCTTACCATGTATGTACATGTATGTTGATATATATATAATATATCTGTGCATTGATGTCCTTTAAAAATATTAATAATTAATAAAAGTCTTAGACCTCAGCATAACAACCATCATTTTCCTGTCTGCTCAATGAAGTTACTCAACTGATTATGATTCTGTCAACACATTTTACTGTCAATCTGCTTTATTTCTCCAATGACACTGATTTTCAAACAAGGCCATCTGCATTTCTTTCCACCAGGTTGCGTGTTTTACAAGAATATTTTTAGTATTAAGTTTCCCTAATAGTAGGGCTTATTATCACAAATATTTGGCATTTAACTTTTTAAATTAATATATTAAACTGTAATATATAAATGGAAAACAATCATTTCTCAATTTTAAAATAATTATATTCCATAATTTTAGGCTAAACATAATTAAATTTTAAAACATATGATCCAAATGCTATTTTATACATTTATATGAGTATCCACAGTGAAATAGAAATGTGTTACATCTGTAAGGCAACTATAATTATATTGTTAATGATCTTTATGTTATAGTTATTTAGTAAAATGAATCCTTTTGAAAACATTTTTATTTAAATTAATGTATAACTATTTTAAATACATGCTAAACACTGAAATAGAATCACTGGTAGAATATGGATTTTCCTTTCCTCTTTGAAATTCTAATGAATGTTAAATGCATCAACATCTAGTAGGGGCAGACAGGAGATTCATGGAGAGAATTCTTCCCTTTGGACCAAGGAACATTTGAGGTGCAAAGGTGCATGACATGGAGGAGTATACTAGTCTCTCTGACCTCATGAGACTTCACTAAAAAAAAAACATAGGAAAGGCACCAACAGATCATGACTGATTCTATCTTTTCCTTAATGTGTGGGCTGTGAAAATTACTCCTCACATGGCAGATTGGAGGGCACTTGTTCAAATTTTTTTTTGTTTATATGCCATCTCAATAGAAGCATCTGGAGATCAATTTTCATGGTTGGGGAATTTCAAGTCCTTCGTATAAGCATACAGGAAATTCTTAATTTGTGATGTCTTCTATGACATGGCAGATGTGAGAACTGATTCTTTACTTTGCACTTCTACTGAGGTTCATTTTTTTAACATTTGTCATAGTTATTTTCTTGGAGCTTTTTGCAGGAGACTATTTGCTATTCTGATTATCTATAGGCTTTGTAAATCAATTCACTTACCTTACATTACTAGTTTTAAATTTTTCTGAAAGGCCAACTATTTGAAGCTTTTTATACTTTTAAATTTATTTCAGTATATTTAAATTTATTTCAGTATAGTCTGTAGAATGAAGTTAAATAAATTTATTTTTAATTTTATTATAGTATAAACAATTTGATATTTCTACATTAGTACACAGGAAATAATCTTAAGTGTTTTAATACTAAAATATTTGTGAAGTCATTCACATAATATAATATTTAGCTTTTCTGATTTTAATATTATAGAAAACATTGAATTAAACAACTTGATTTATTGAATCATTAAATAAAAATGGTGTAGTCACAGAAAGAGGAAATAATAAATACCGAAGTTAAACAAAAATAAGCTTAAAATCTGAGCTGAAAGATCTGGAGAATGTCGCCTAGTCTGAGGACTTAGGTCCCATACATTTAAAAAATATCATGCAAATTCAAACCTTGAACTCTTGCAGCGGGAAGTAATGTATTTAAATACCTAATAATGTAATACCTAATGAAAGGTGCTAAATGAGTCATAAGTATTATAACATCATTAATTTCCAGTAATGAAAATTGTATTGTATGTGAACAAATTATTTAAGTCTCTTTAAGTGTAATTACAATATGCTTTACAAAGAACTTGTAACAATTTTCAATTATATTTACTAGGGTGATTATTCAAATTTTCTCCCTTGGTTTATATTTGATGTTGTTAATTTTGAAAAAGATTAAAAAGATTTTTGCAATCTTAATGTTGTTTATCTACATGTGCTTAATTGAAGTTCCTGAAGAAAGTAACAAAACAATATAATAGATAACAGAAAGATAACTACTTAAATAAACAAACCAATAATTATTTCTCTAGAATTGGAATAATAAATCTGCGTAATGAAAGTTTTGTATGTGTAGTCACTTCTGCTGTGACAAGACATATGCATTTCTAAAACATGTAATTTTATGCAAAATTTGCAGAAAACATCACAAGGTTTATGGAGAAAAATGGTGTTAGAGACACAGGACTAAAATAACATCATCAATGACAAAAATATAGACATTTGCACAAATCAAATAGTTTAAAAATACATATGTGCTACAATATGGCACTTTACCTTAAAAATACCCAATGTTTGTATATGTGGGTACTGGAATGGTGGTTGGTGCTGCTGAATTTTTTATATAGTATAGACCATGAAAGAAAAGACACTGGAAATACTAAGGATGAAGAAATTTTATTTTAAATTGAAAAATAATCATGTCAGTGTGAGGAGTTTTATTTTGAAAGGAAGGAGAAAACTGCTGCAGTAGCTATAGAAATTTGGAGTATCCACAAAGATTTCATTTCAAATGAGTGATATAATAATATGCGTTGTCTAAGAAAAACAAAGCTGGACTCTGGTAGGAAGAGTTCTTATGAAGAGTATTGTATATTAGTAGGTAGAATGCTCCAAACTCAGAATGCTGCAGTTTATCTCAAAATCAAACCAGACAGTGACTTTTTTTAATAAGTAATAGGAGCAAAGCAGAGAACAGCAGAAACTTTGTAGGTGCAGCTGGGCCAGCAAGGGGAAATTATCAGTGTGATTAACAGGTAAAAGTTCTGTGGTCAGCAAGTTCTTAAGCTGATAATGTGGCTTTTTCTCTCTTTCTCTCTCTCTCCCTCCCCCCACTCCCCTGCTGTGTCTTGAAGGCTTGAAGAGTTCAGGGTCTTATAGAGAAGAGAGAAGTCTTGACCTAAGTTCAGTTAAGACAAAGAGGTGGATAAGAAATGGGTAACTCTGAGTTCCTGGTCAGTGTCTTTGATGCTGCAGGAGACCTGCCACATTATTGGAGTGAATCCTCAGGAGGTAAGAGAAAAGCTCTAGCTTAGGAATCCAAGAGGTGACCTTTGTAAGGACAAAGAGGTCAATTCCTCTACAGAATTAAAAAAAAATTAAAAGGAAGATTTCCCCCCATTACATTTAATTGTGGATATTATACTTTTTTTCTGAAATTTATTTTTTAAAGATTTTCTCTACTTTTTTTTCATGAGAGTTATTAGTAAGGATTTGTTTTTTATAGACTAGAATAATTTATCTTTGCCATTAGTTGTCAAAGTATATTTTAACCCTGTTAGTTATTTTTTCTTATGTTTTGTTTAATCATTATCATATTTATAATAATGCTCTTTGGGGTATTACATTCTTGAATGAAGAAAGAAATATATGTAATATTCAATCTCTGTTCATTTAAGAAAGAAAGTTTACCTCTACTGGGATTATATTAATTGAACCTAGTTTGAGGATCTCATCCCTGATATAGCAAAATTATTAAAAAGGAAATCATTGATGATTCTAGAACATCTAAATTGACATGTGGAGAAAGTGGGTTTGCAATAAAAGAACATGAGAGCAAGACAAAAAAAGGAAAAAAATGTGTTTCTAATGTTTTTACTTGTTTTATTGTTAACCAAGAAAGTTTTGCATTGGATTCATAATTTGGCAATGATGAAGCTGAGAATTGCTAATTCAATGAAAACAGCCTATCTATGACAAAACAGTAGTGGCTAAATTCATGATGAACAGTACCAAACCCTCCCTTGAATTTCTAGTCACATTAACAAAGTGTGTCAATTAAAAATTCTACTCATTTAGATTATTTCAATTTTTATGATAGTAGTGCCATGTCAAAACTCAGACCCATTTCCTCAGTGGTGAAGTCTTTATGAATATATAGAATGGTAATTCCTTTGAATGGTAATTTCACTGTATTTGTTTACTATAAATTTCTAAAAATAAAAAAGATAAAAACTAGCTTCATTCTACATGGTTCACCTCATTTTAATAAAAATTTACTTTTAATTAATTAATTTATTTATTGGTACCAGGGATTGAACGCAGGGGCACTTAACCACTGAGGCAAATCCCTAGCCCTTTTGATATTTTATTTTGAGATAGGGTTTCAGTATATTGCATAGGATTTCCCTGAGTTGCTAAGGCTGGCATTGAACTTGTGATCCTCCTGCCTAGGCCCTGTGAGCAGCTGGAATTACAGTAGTGAGCCACTACACCCAGCTGAAATGTACTTTCTATTCCTGTCATTCTTTTCTTTTCAGATTTTGGAAAACATCTTTCACTAAGTCAATATGACATTTTAAAGTGAATTTAACTGCAACAGTAAATCCTTTCTTCTGAAAAGGAATTTATGTATTATTAATTAATTTATGTATTATGAATTTATGTATATAATATTGTATATACTACCATATATCTTTCACCTTTTCTCATTTGAGTTTCCTTCTCATTGTCAAGAATTTTTAACACCTTATGCTATTTTCTGATATTTAGATGATTGAAATATATATATATATGTATATATATATATAGTATCTATATATGCATGCATGTATATTTAAAAGGTTAAATAAACATTGTTTCCTGGACAATGTCTGGATAATTAACCTTGTAGGAGTGAAATGAAACACTTTATATATTCAGTGTTGAAGATATATTTAAGACCTTAATCATGCAATCCATGATCTTTCTTTCTACAGGTCTCTAAAAGGCCATTTGTTTTTATATAATTTTAAATTATTGACTTATAATGGCTTCTTTGCCCATTATACTCAATAAATTGTGATTAAATTGTTGTTAAATTTTCTAATAGAAAGGTTTAATCTCAGTTTTCACAAACATTGTATTATAAGCTGATCTTTTGTCTACTTAGAAGATGACAGTGTTAGGTCACTCCTTTGCTATGTATTGAAAGAGTTGTGTCCTAAATTATGAAACATTTCTAAGGTCATGTATTTCTATCAGCAACACTAAGATTTTAAATCACACAGGAGTTGTCACATTTCTGTTTTGTCAATAAAAGTAAGTTTTCATTTATCTTATATTTTATAGTTCTTACTTTTTGAAAGATGCTTCTGGCAATGGAATAATTGTTTAATTTCTCAGTTTGTTGAATTACCACCACAGAAAATATCAGCAATTAAAAATTTTAATAGTGCAATAATTTTAGAACATAGAATGGTAATTACCAAGGAATTCTTAAACAGTCTTACTGTAGGGAGGTAGTATAATCTTGACATAGAGAAATTTCAAAAGTGCTCTACTTCTGAGCTGCATCTCCATGAATTTTTTCAATGCACATTAAAAAAAATTGACATATAAAATATTAAATCTTTAACTTTCCCTATTTCAGTGAGAATAAAGAGTTGCTTAAGACACCAATTTTGTTTCAAGACAGTTTCACCTGAGTTTAAACTAATGCTAATTATATTTCCCCTAATATCCAAAATTGGACAGCATGCTTTGTCATTTTGTAAAGAATAATTATAATCTATATTTTATTCTACTTTTGCTATAATAATTATTTCATGTTCTATAATTAGCCTTTAGTGATAGTGAATTAAATAGTGATTAAAGTGAATCGTCTTTTTTTCTTCTAAAGTCATGCCCTATATCTTACATTCATATTGTTTCCTTTGGTTAAAATTTTTCTTTCTAAGTAGAAATGATTTTTAGTGCTTTTGAAAAATGTGCAGAAATTATGTTATCCAATCATGAGAGCCAAGTTTTCTGTGGTGTTTATGATAGCAGTCTTACCACTGTATGATCAGAACATTTAGAGCACAGCAGCTTTATTACCTTTTTAATAATTTATTTTGAGATTTTGTAAGCATTGATTAATTTTAGAGAATTGACTTTATCAACCTTTTAGGAGCATAGGAATCAGACTAAAACATTGCACTTTAATTTTTTTGCGGGAGGGGGCCATTGGATCTATGTTCTTAGTTACATATAATGTCTTATACTGAAGAGATTTCTGAGGGAAGTAAGAATGCTTTTAAGACCCCACTCATGCTTAGGAAAGTACTCTACTACTGAGCTACATCCCCAGAAAATTTTTCAATGCATTTAAAAAATAAAAACATATGTCAGTAGTCCCTTATCATTTTTACCTCAATGTTTTAAAAGATATTATGAAACTTCACATTATGGAATTTATATTACTAAAACAATAAGTGAAATTAATGATTTTTTGCAATATACACATGTATACACATGTACCACACCTTTTGATTATTCCTATACCAGCTTGAAGGTCTGTCTATATAGACATCTTCACTATTGCTTGTATACTTCTTAATAATCCTAATTGTGTTTACTACTCAACAGATGGAGGAGAAAGTGCATATGTATCACACTCCAAGTATTTTCCCACCAAGATGAAAGTCCATTGATCCTCCCATCTCCTGCTATGCTTGGATACCTCTTCAGGGTATGTTCTAATTGTTCCTATCATTTGAGAGATGTAGATGAATTTTCTTTGAAATGATCACTTTTAGGTGAACAACTAGGAAAGTCTTATGAAAGGATGTGGTGTATGAGTGGGGTCTTCAAAGCATTCTTGTTTCCCCCAGAAATCTCTTCAGTATAAGACATTATATGTAACTAAGGATATCAACACATTTTCATCTTTAATAAATTTTGTGATGAGTTCTGCTTCCTTATATGTACTTTCTATTCCTGTCATTCTTTTCTTTTCAGATTTTGGAAAACATCTTTCACTAAGTCAATATGACATTTTAAAGTGAATTTAACTGCAACAGTAAATCCTTTCTTCTGAAAAGGAATTTATGTATTATTAGAGAAGCACACTGAGGCAAGCATATAAAGCAGGCTTTATTTAAAAAGGGGTAACATTGACTTCTCAGGAGGGAGAAAGGGCCATAGCTGCTATCCTGGTATTCCAAGACATACAGGTGTTTTGCCTTTTTATATGTCCTTGGCTTCCTTTGTTCTCCTGTTCTCTTCTGCTTATCTCTCTTGTTCCTGCACACATTGCTAGACCCAGGAGATGTTCTGGTGGGATGGCCAAAAGGTAAAAAGCAGATGGACAAGGTAGAGTGATCTGGGCAGGAAGGGGGCATACTTAACAACTCCCTGTAGGGCAGGACAGTTCCTGGGACAGGTTACCTTAGCATCAGGTTGGAGCAGGGGCAGGTTATCCTGATAAGGGTGGAGGAAGGGCTCTGAAGGCATTAACATTTTAGTACTTCTCCAACTTACCAGACCCAAATTGGCCTCCTTGATCTGACATGACTCAATTTACCTATATACACCGACTATCTGTCTAATTCTGGTTTCATTTCCCCCTCTAATTTTAGGAACTTTTACTGATGTAAGGAGAAGAGGCAATGACTGTTCTGGCTGCTTGGAGATGAGAGAGGGCAAAATGTGAGACAAGCAGTTTGGAGTTTCTGTTTAGAAGATGGGTCACATCAAGTCTGGTTGGGAAAAAAACAGATTGTAAAGTCATCTGGGGTAAGTGCTTCTGTGAGAGAGAAACAAAAAGACATGAATACTGAAATGAGATTAATACAAAATAAATGTTGCTGCATCTGGAGCATGGCAATGAATACCATGAAGATGATAGAAGTCCATAAATAATCACACCAGGAGGTGTAAAGGCTGAGAATTTGTCCCCATAACAAGGCTGGAGAGGACAAGACATGCAAATATAATATTTAATTTTTAATATCACAAATGTCCATCCTCATAAGATGTAGTTAAGCTATTTATTGTCATCTGACTTTGTAAAATATCTTTTTTCAGTATGACATCTGTGTTTAGTAGAGATCCCTTTATTTTTGATACTTAGGGCTAGATAATCATACTAGCAAACATTAAGCCTACATGTGTAGGTTAGCAAGATCAGTAGGCCATAAACTGACTAAAAACTTCTGTCTCTGGCAGTTTTTCTTGATTGTTATCAGACATTCGTGTTTTAAGAATCTCTTCTTTGTAGCCTCCAGTCTTATTTATTCTTGGGGGCTAATACAAGTGTATATTTTAAGTTACATTTCTTTTAAGATATAAATATCTTAAGTGTATATCTTAAAGTTACATTTTTTAAATTTCCAGGAATGGCTGTTTTGGTTTAACTGTGTTTGCTGGGTGTTTAAGATGAATCAGGTCAGACTGACTTTTGTTTCTGTCCATTGTTAAGAATCAGCTGAGTTCCCATGAGAGTCACTCTTGCGGAACTTGAGAGAAGCTTCTTAGCTCTGTTAGTGCCTTTTGTGCTAGGATGGGTTGACCATGTGGCTTCTTTTGGAAGCATCCAGGAAATCTTTTTCCAATAACCCTCCTCTTCATAGCAAGTGCACAGATTGGCTTTCTGTTCTCCTATGGCTTCATTAATCTCAGTGATTGGGAGGTAATGTGGCCCAGAGTTTCAAAGCCCTTCAGAGAAGTTTCCTGTTCCCTGGGTTTAGGCTGACACAGATGGCAAGAGCCAAATATTGGTTTTCTTGACATTTTTAATTTAACTTTAATTTTTAAGTCTTGATCTGAAGCAAGTAAGTCTCACCAGTCTTAAAGTAAGAGTACTGTGCTTTAACTTCAATGTCTATCTGTCCTGTAGGTGGCTTATTATCTTAAATTAACCCAGGGTATGTGCTCTTGAAGCAATACTTCTATAAAACATTAACAAGCAACAGTCATAGTAGTTTACAAAGAAAACACAAAATGAAATTAACAAAAGAAAAAATATATTTAGCTTGTGTAATAGCTATCTTGAATTTTGGCTGAGTTATAGACTTTATTCCCTATTTGAGATCCTAATAATCTTTACAACAAAAACTATCTTTTGAACATAACTTTCAATGAACTGAAGTTTGGCCTCCTTTGGAGTCATTCTAACATGCAGTAAGGTGGGAGAAAGAGCCTTATCTCAGGTAAGGCGAGGCTCCTCACAAATCTTAGGTAAAGTGTTCTAGTTCTGGAGTTGATATTTATTTCTTAAATATAATTTTATAAATCCTACATATATTATTTTCTGAGTCCACATGAATGTTAGCTAACACATATGATATTACATCTAAAACATGAATTAAAGAAAGGCTGAGAGCTTTTAAATTTCCCTTTCTGTGGAAAACTAGCTAAATGTTTTCATGTCTCACAATATTAAACTTTAAATAGATTAGGTCCTCATTTACTTAAAAATACATTTAAATTTTACCCCAGTGTAAAAAGTAACATAAAACTTTATATATCTTATTGATGACAAGTCCAGTTATAGAAAATTAAATGATATAAATAAATCCACAATAAAATTTGTTATCCTTCTAAGTCTAAAATTACCAGACAACTCTAGTTTGGAGAGTATTAGCTTGATAAAATGTGCTCTTAAACCTTTTACCTTAAAGACTTGTATACGTGGAAGATACGAACACATTTAATATACAAATAGGAGCAATAGCACCATAATTACACTGATGTTTTTGTATTAACCAAGTTTAGCTCTTAAAGAAAAGCCAGACTCTGTAACATAGTACAATACTCCAAAATAATAATTGTTGTTTAACCAAAGTTGTATAAAACTTAATTTCTTTGAGATTAGTTGCTCTAAAGTGTAAAACTTAACAGACACTATGTTAGTAAATTAATGCTAAGAAATCTTTGCCATTTTAACATATAGATTAAAATTTGTCTTATATCAGTACATTAATATTTAACTTCAGGGAAAAACCTTAAATAGCTTTGACCTTTCCAAATATATATATATCCCAACTTACTGCTTACAAACTTGAAATGTGTTCTTTACTTACACAGACATTTGTCATCACTTACTTATTCATTTCATCTTATTCATTTCATCTCACAAGGACTTTCTTTCCAAGAAACACTTTCTTTTCCTTCTATTAAATATAGTTTTCATATCTATAACCTTCTAATTTCTCTTTTTCATCTGTTAACCCATTCTTCTGTTCACATTCTGAAACAATCCTTGTAAATTTCTAAATTTAGACAAATTACTTCATTTTAATGAGAAGAAATACTTTACAGTATTTACAGTACACTAATTGAAACTATTCAAACTTTTGAGCCTTTATATATAGAAATCTTCTATAAACTTTTGTATATAGCATCACATCTGTTTACCATTTCATGAAAAAACAATATTCCAGATATAGAATTATACCTGTTAGGACTTTAAACTTAGTAACCTTGTTTTTAGTGGTGACAAAGCAATTTTAACTTCCCCTCCTTTTTTTATTTGCCATTTATGATAACACCAATGATGTCACCCTGTGGAATTCAAGGAGTTAAATGTACTTAATGTTAAATTTAACAGTTAGCATTTTACCAGCAAATTAATCAGATGTACAACTAACACACTTATGAGTAATTATATGTCAAACCTAATTTACTCAGTTTTATTACAAAAACAAAGATATCAGACAAATGTATTGAACAGTATAGTCACCTTTCCTTTGTTGATGAAAAGTCCTAGATACAATGGATGTTAGATGGGTTATGGATATTAATATTTTATTAGTTCCTTGACCACCTAGAAAGACTTGTGAGTTAAGTAATTTTAAATATATCTTTACTTTCATCTGTTTACCCAACTTAAATTGAACCTTTTTAAATCACATGAATTAAAGGTACTTGGATCCATATTTTTAGATTTTAGTTCATAAGTGCTCATTATCCGTGCCAATTCTGATATCATGTACATGATATATGGACATATGCACATATAGACATACAACACATAACACAAGTGTGCACATATAACACAATAGCAAAAGCCTTGCATCTTTGTAGGTAAATTTTTATTGCAATGTTACAGATGTTAAAGAAAAAAACTTCATCATTGAATACAAATAGGACTGATCAGAAAAAAACATTAACCTAGATGTGTAGGATTAAAATCATGAGCTCATAAAAATATAAAATTTAAGAAAAAGCAAGAGTTCTAGACAAAATGATGTGGCCGGTAATTATTTTAGTGAAGTACCATACACTTTTGGTTCAGGCTAGCCAAATTAAAAGACACTTTTTTCTTTTTCCTTTTCTTTCCCCTTGGGCCTCATACTAGTCTCTTTTTGAGCCTACAGACTTCTTCCATTTACATTTAAATGTACGTCCTGGTTGGGATCTGGAAGGAGCTGGGGAAAACTGCCTTTCTGAGTAGAAACCTTATGTATAAGGCTTTTTAACCATTTTTTTTTCTAGTTGGTAATTGGACAGGTTTGGACGAAAATTATAATACCTTATTTTCCACTACTTTTGAGAATAAAGCTACTATGTTAAGCTTCTTACTGAAACAAGCTATCAGTTGTTAAGCAGGTCATTCTTTTGTGTGACCATTCCCAAAGCTATTCCTTTTCTCTCAGTGACAAACAGATTAAATATACTCCATAGGTAAACTGAGAACAGTGACTCCAAGTAAGGCTCCATTTTAATGTCTTAGTCTTAAAGACTTCCAAAACCTGCTCATCGGGAGCAAATGTTTTGGTAATAGGCTGTTCAGATATCTCTAAGAGGTCTAGGGTAAGAGGTGAGAAGAAAAAATCTGGCCTTAGGATCCAAAAGAAAATTGACCTTTTGATTCTCAACAGAGAAGCAGGAGAAACACACCTGGGGCTCAAGTGATGATTGGAGTTAGAGGAGCCATTAGAATCAACTTAGGCTCTGTCAGGCTTGTGTGGAGGGATTTGGCCTTTTCTTTTTCCATCCAGGAAGCTTTTCCCTTCTGGGGACAAGACTAGCACTTCAATCTTTTCCTGTCTTTACACTCTTTCTTTTCTTTTCTTTCTTTCTTTTTTTCCTCCTGATCTCAATTATAAAAAAATAAAAGTTGTAAGCTTCAGGGTATCATCTAGGATTGATCAGGGCTACAGGCCAATTTTTGTAATTTCCCCCAAATATCTGGGACCAACTGAATTATAATTTATATTTTAAAAGTCGGTGGCCCTCTATGGATTCAGGATTTAGGATGGTGTGTTCTTATACTGTCTCTCCCTGAGTCTTTTTATGAAAATAGTAGGACTTTCCTGAAGGCATCCTATAATAATTTTCTAGGTATCCTGCTCATCATTTGGATCCCAGTTAGAATTATTTCTGTTAATTGCCTGTACTCTAGATGGATAATTAGGTTTGCTTCTAGTTTGTGTTCCTGGGGCATGGGCAAGAGGTATGTCATCCCCCAAATTATTTAGCTGCTTAGGGTGAGCTTCTTCTCATTGGAGGCTAAAATTTGATTAAGTAATAGTATAATATCTTTCAGGTGAGGCCAAACACCTGGCATAACTTCTGAAACATTTCAATATACTTATTATTTGGATCCTCTAAAAATCTCCCAAAGTTTATTCTTATCAGTTTTAAGTTGGGGGAGGGGCATCTCTAGATTTTTCTTTCTGATTAGGTGATTTCTTATGGCCTTCTCTCAAGGCAGCATTTGAGGTTAAGCCTAACACATAAAAATGAGGTACTTTTTCTTGAGTGTTTGTGGGTCAAACTTATCCCAGTTTTTAATATGCAGGCAAGTGGTGTACATAGCATATTGAAGAGAGAAGCTCCCATCTGAGTGAGAAGAAGAAAAAACAGAACTTAGAGGCCCATGCTGGAGAAAACTGTTCATTCTATTAGGGACATCTTCCTAAGTTTAAGCTTCAATCAGGTCCAGAAAACCTGCCCCTCTCATCACCTTGCTTTGCCAAAGTTATTTCTGGCCTCCTTTGGCAAAGTGCTAGTGCCCCAGTTTGCTCGATGCCAGAGACCCCTGGAGGATTCAGACTTAAAAGCATTACTGCCATTATAAACTTCTCCCTGCCATTATAAACTTCTAGTTATGAAGAAAACATGTCAAAAGAAAAAAATTGCACACTCTTCTGTTCATTTCTTTGCCTTGTAGACTAAAGGAATCTTTTTAGGGTGAGGGAGATATTTACCTGTTGTAAGGAACATAATACTCTTTTATTGGAGGGACTCATGGAAGGGGTTGATTTTAAATGCTCCTCTCTTGCTGATTAAAGAGAACACAGCACATTTAAGCATCGGAATGGTAATGGGGAAATTCTAAACAGATTAGTGAAAGCTAATAATGTGAACGAAGGAAACCTGAGCATTTTCTTACTAATATCCCATGTCTTTCTCTCAGTTATACAATCTGAATTGTTAGTGTCTGATGGGTGAGGGAAGAAGAGCATTCAAGGGGGAATGGCTGCATGGGAGTGTTGTATGGCCCATACAGAGGCAAGTGTAATTGGGGCTTACTCTCAGTGTCATTTGTGGACTGACCACCCCAGATACCCCTTATGGTGGTAGGGAGTGGATTCTAGAGAATGAATCTTTGGAATTCATCTGAGAGTGGCCCAGCTCCAGTCCTTTCACCCATCTCCACGCATCCAAGGCAGATTGGGACTAAGGCACTGTGTAGTCATGCCAATTGCTATCTAGGCCTAGACAAAAAAATAGGAAATGGCTTTGGCAGCACCCAACATGCCTGCTCTTCACAGAAGAGGTGATTGAGAGCTGTCTAGGCCAGGAAATCTCCTACTCATGTCTTAAAGAGTGGCAACTGCACTTGTTGTGTTTAAGTAGCTGACAGCTGAAAACTATCATCCTCCAGAAAGAAAGAAACAGAAAGATGAATCTCAAACAGATGTGGAGTTCATTGAAAGGAGCTTACCTCAGTGTAGATGTCAGTGGGACCTCTGAATCTGATTCTGCTGGTTACCGGTGATGTATTCTGCTTCTTTACATGCTGAAGTTTGAACATTAGAGAAGCAGCACATTGAGTAAAGCATATAAAGCAGACTTTATTTAAAAAGGGGTAATAGACTTCTCCCAGGGGCAAGAAGGAGGCCATGGCTGCTATCCTGGTATTCCAAGACACACAGGTGTTTTGCCTTTTTATATGTCCTAGACTTCCTTTGTTCTGTTCTCTTCTGCTTATCTCTCTCCTTCCTGCATACGTGGCTAGGCCCAGGGGATGTTCTGGTGGGATGGCCAAAAGGTGAAAAGCAATGGACAAGGTGGAGTGATCTGGGCAGGAAGGAGGCATAATTATCAACTCCCTGTAGGAAGGGACAATTCCTGGGACAGGTTACCTTAGCAGCAGGTTGGAGAAGGGGCAGGTTATCCTAATAAGAGTGGAGGAAGGGTTCTGAAGGCTATAACATTTCAATACCTCTCCAAATTCCCAGACCTAAGTTGGCCTCCTTGATCTGACATGACTGGATTTACTTATATTCATTCACTGCCTGTCTAATTCTGGCTTCACTTTGAGAACTTAGTCACATGCAAACCACTTTGTAATTAATTACACCTTTTAAGTCATACACACCACATGAGGTCCTACAAGGTAGGTACTACTATTATTGTGATTGTATAATTAAGAAGCACATTATAACTGAGCTATGAAAGAAGTGAATTATGTTTCCATATTCACACAGCTAAGGAAGAGCCAGAGTTCTAAGTTGAGCTTATGGCAGAGACTGCACTATCAATGATAAAGTATTGTAAACTGTTGTTTCTCTTTTGTTACTTTTTAAATTTTGTTTTTTATCATTGTATTATTTGAAAGGGACTATTTGAAAGAGTCCACTACTTCTGCAATACTTACACAGGAAAACAGCATCTTTTTTAGTCTGAGTTCCTTTCCAAAAGACAAGCACGTTCAACTCATGCTAATTTAAAAGATCCACAACATGAAGAAAAAAAAAAAAATATATATATATATATATATATATATAGAGAGAGAGAGAGAGAGAGAGATGTTTGCATTAAACCACAGACATTTTATAATGGTTACATACCAATATTTCAGGACCAACTAACTAATAAACATTATTTCTATTAAAAATTCAGCTATTTCATCTTCCTTTAAATAATTGTTTAAATTTTCTTTCTGTCTTGTAAGATTTTTTTTCCAGCCTTTGTATTTCTCCCACATCCTGTTATGTATCTAATGGTATTATCTTTATATTTATCATTACTGAGGGTAGAGGAAATCCAGTTTCTTGGATCTAGAGATAGATGATTTTTCACCTGTATTGAAAATTTGCCCTCTGTATCTCTATAGCTATGTGCAATTTACACGATCTTTCCTATAAGAGCATTTATTTATTAAAGAGCTAGCCATTTTATGTTTAATATATATCTTTATGTTTAGTATATATGTTTAATGAATATGTTTCACATGTTTTTACAACCTTTATTTGTTCCCATTATAGTAAAACTCTTCTTATGTTTTTTATTTCCTCATCCGTATTCCAAATCACTAGTTTCCTATAAATTATTTATTTACTTTCATTAGTCCTTTTTGTATAAAGCTTAACCCATTTTATACCATCATTCCAGATGTGGAACACCTGTAAAAGTTAAATATAACATAGAATATATTAATGTACAATGTATAATTTTAATATAATAATATAATTAAAATTAATATAATATATAAGCTCCTGATTATGATTTCCAACTTATTTTAATGTACTTCTGTCAATTCCTTGAAATATGCACAGAATTGAAAACTTTGGACTTATTAGGTTAATTTCTGTCTTAAAGTGTTCATTAATTATAGAATAATCCTCCATGCTTTGTGTTCTCTCATTTGTTAAATGTTTAATCACAATTTTTCAGTGTTCATGTCTGTTTATTATCTGGTCACCCCCATATGTGGCCCTTCCATATTTTTTAGTTTTATATTGTTCTTTGGTAAATTTATGTTATTCTTTGGTAAATTCTTCATTCTTTTATGTTTGCTTGTTTTTCTTGGTATGCAAGACATTTGGTATGAATATCGACAGAGGTAACAGCGCTTTTTTAGTGACATGTGAGTGTAGAGGTGGCTGCTGCCTAGCCTGCCTTGTTCTTCTTTGTTTTCCTCTGGTCCTTGTCCTTCTCCCTTTCCTTAGTTATCATCTTCTTCTGCTTCTCTTTGTCTTCCATCTTATGTGTATTCACTCAGAGGACTTCTCTAACAATTGATTCCTCTTGTGCTTGAAATGAAATTTCTCTCCACTCTTAACAATTTTATTCTTTTCATTTAGTTTTACTTTTATATTTTCATTTCTCTCAACATCTTTCCCTATTTGTAATTTCCTTGCCCTTATGTTTTTAAAGATTATTCTTTTCTATTTCCACTTATTTCTAATCTCCTTGTGTCTAATTTTTTTTATCATGCTATTCTTATTTTTGATCTCCCTTCACAGAGAAAATTAAATCATAGACTACTGATTAATAAATGGAAACTTATTTTGAAAACATTTAAATATTTTATGTTAGTATCTCAACATTTTTCTGCTGTGTTCATCATCTCTTTTTATGTATTTTTTCTATATGTTCCTTGTGATATTACTGTATTTTTGTGTGCTAATTTATTTTATTTATTTTTTTGCAAGTCCGTGAGTAAAACAGAATATTTTCAAGAAGCTATTTGAAGGCTATTCAGGATAATCTTGATGAGAAAGAGCCAGACTCACCTTTTTGTGTTAAAATCCAAAGATATATTTATTTTCCAAATTACAGAGTGACAGACACTACTGTGGGGAGCTACCTCCATGTTACGCCTTTAAGATGGCAACTAGCCATTGTGAAAAGTGTGTAAACAGGAAGGGCATGGAGGAAGAAAGGACTATGTGATTGGTTTACTGTTGGTTCTGCGAACTTGATCAGCTTGTGGACAGAATTCAGGGGGCTTGTGTGCCTTGCCACATGGATAGCTGCTGGCTACGTACACTGTCTCTGGCTGAACAGCCCTATAAGTTGAATGCTTGTTTCGCAAATAAACAAGTGCCTGCTTTGACCAATCTTTCTGGTGCGTCTGATTGTCCTGCGAGGAGGGCTGGGAATGGGTGGCCAGTCAGCTCCAACTCTTCCTGACTTCCACTGCTAGGTGAATGTGGGGGTGCCTCTTTGGCCCGCTGGTTCGGGAAGGACTGTAACCTCCGCACACTACTTTCTCTGAGATGATCTATCTAGGTGGTGGTGGTGGTTGTTGTTATTATTATTATTTTTATTATTATTATTGGTACTGGGGATTGAATTTAGGGATACTCAAGCACTGAGCCACATCCCCAGCCCTATTTTGTTTTTTATTCAGAGACAGTGTCTCCCTGAGTTGCTTAGTACCTCGCCTTTTCTGAGGTTGGCTTTGAACTCGTGATTCTTCTGTCTCAGTTTCCCAAAGTGCTGGGATTACAGGAGTGTGCCACCGTGCCCGGTGTAGGTCATTATTTGTATATACCTGAACAACTGTTCTTAGACCAAGATAGTCCTAGAAAAATTCTGATGGAATTCAAATTCATTTCACTTCTGATTTCAAAGAAAAGTTTGTGTGTGTGTGTGTGTGTGTGTGTGTGTACTTTACTTCTGTAAAGTATGTTTTACTTTTTTTTCTGAAATTCATTACCTTTGTGCTATTCTAACACTTCATTACATATTTTACTTCTTTCCCTTGAGATTCTGTCTTAGCTTATTCACATAACCTTTATCAAAATTTGGAGCCTTTGATTTCGTCTGTAATCTAGTTTCACTGCATATAACATTTGAAAATTGTCTTTTGTCATTTCCTTCATTGCTTTTATAATGGTAAAACATTGAGACTAAAAGAGTATTAAATCAGAAATCTTATTAATAAGTCACTTTTTAGCTTTAAAGAATGTTAAGCCAGCTAATTAAAACTGTAAGCTAAAATTTGTAGAAAAATAATTGGAACTAGTTTTTGAAGTTGAATGTAAGGAAACATTGAAATGTGTGTAATTCATATAGCCTTACACTAA
This sequence comes from Geosciurus inauris, assembly GCA_004024805.1. Lineage (NCBI taxonomy): Eukaryota > Metazoa > Chordata > Mammalia > Rodentia > Sciuridae > Geosciurus > Geosciurus inauris. The sequence continues at coordinate 34,968 of PVHX01003354.1, forward strand.
AAATTCCAAATTTTTGTAATTTTATTATTTTGGATGGCAATGAGAAAAACAAGCTTCAGTTTCCTTACTTGTAGAAATTTTATTCTGAGTCTACTGAGACGGGCAACAAGGTGAAAGAGACTGGTTTTCCAGTGCCAGCTTCAGATACCTTAGATAACTAGATTTCTCTTTATAATGCCTCATCAATAATATGCCATAATTGTGATTTTGTTTGTCTATGGATTACCTTGGCTCTTCCAATGAGACCATGGATGTTTTCTCTACATTTTACACAACAATGTCTGATTGCTATGGACTATATCTATAGTCTTTCACTTACTATCATCCTTCTTTGTGCCTTTAATATTCTGCTGTCTAAATTTCTTGCTATCTCCCATTAATGTGCTCCCAAAGATGCCTTCATCAAATATCTTATGCAAATGCCACCATCACCCATTAGAGACCAAGTAAGTACTTTTCACCTCTGTTTTCCAAGAAAGGAAAAATCTTGTAATCATAACTCTAGAGTGCAGTAGCCTAAAATTGAATTCTGGCTTTGGTAATTTTAGTCTTGTGACATTTATTCTTCTATGCTTTATACACAAGTGCCATCTACATTATAATGTAAATATCATATATTTTGCAAAACTTTAAAGGTACTTTGAAAGTATGATTTATCCTTATATAATAAAGTTGTAATTACAAAGAATGAGTCAGTTATGAGGAAATAAAGGAAACTCTCTCGTCCTTTTAACTTTTAAAGCATTCCCAATATACTGAGTTATAAGAAGTATGCACTCATAACAAGTAAAATCACAATCTCAGCTCAATCTTAATAAATTTGTCTGCTGTTAAAGATTAGAGAGAATGATAAGGCATACTTGTAATAAATTGTGTTTGCCTTAACTTTTTACAAAGTAGACGACAACCATTCAAAGATGTATGACAAAGATATATAAGCATTTGAAAGGATAAGTTTGTGGTTTTATCCCTATTTTATTTTTTTTCAATTTTGAAGATTGTGTCATTCATAGGACATAAGAAAACTGAAGGTGAGAATGGCAGATAACAGAGGTTTACTCTTTTCCTGTCATTAATCTAAGTTGGGAGCACAAAGACCCTCAATAATCCACTTATAAGCCCCACTCTGTATCATAGTTATATTGTTGTAGATTTGATTTGTTATGTGTTATCAAATGTGCAGGAGGTGTGGACAAGATTAAACCTAAGGCTTCCTCATGTCTGACAAATCAATAGAACCTCTTTAAAAATAAATTCAGTCTGTTAGTGAAGTTAATGAAGAGATTCTTATAGAACATTGATATAGGCTACATATGAAGGCTAGCTATATATTTTATAACACTCCTTTTAAGGGGAAGAACTCTCCTTGTTCACATCCTTTTCTCCAACATTTCTGATATTGTATTTTGCTGCCTCATCATCATTGCTTGTCTGAGCTTTAAGCTATGTCCTCATTGAATATTCTCATGGCAATTATAGGTTCCACTCAGCTCCTGTGTATGCACCTTCACCTGTTGCTCTTTTAGTCATAGTTATAGTTTTTTCTGTGGTCTCCATTGTATGACTCAAATCTTATTTGTTCCCCTAGCTTCTCTAGGGGCATGTAGAAACATGCAGGTCTTTTGCAAAACAGCACCACTTCCATGTTGTATAGAAATCTATTCATTTTTGCCCTATTTTTGATCTTATACAGAATGTTTGCACAAAAGCACAGGCAGCTAAGCCCATCTGAATGTTGCAAAAAAAAAAAAAAAGCTGCAAAAAGTGCCTTTTGCCACTTGCCCTCTTGTGATTCTAATTCTGTTCTGTCGTTGCTCTAGTCTTCTCACTAGAAGGAGTGGAACACTTACTTCCATATGGGAAAGCATTATTTCATATTGTAAATTTTACCCACCTTCTTCATAATATGAAAGTATTATCCAAATTGGCTGTGTCTCCAGTTCTATAAAAGGAGTTTTTAGAACTTAGAAAATATATCACCCTGGTTTCACTTATTTGTTGCTGTTGAACTGTCTATCCTAAAATTTAGTAGGTTAAAACAAGATCCATTTACTATTTACAAATGACTCTGTATGTTAATTGGGCCTGGAAAGGCAAGTCTTCTGCTCCAGGTGATATTTAATGAGGGCATAGTCATCTTTTAGCTCTGCTGTGCTGGAATTTTCAAGATAACATCTGCACATTGCTGGCAAATGATGTTAGCCATTGGCTTGGAACTGAGTTTGGGCTATTGATCATTACCCTTCTTCTCCTAGGGGCCTTTCCATGCAGTTTAAGATATTGTTAGTTTTAAATGTGGGTTCTAAGAATGCAAAAGTTGAAAGCTGCTGATTTCATAAATTCTTGCCACAGAAGTTAAGCAACATCTCTTTTGGCACATTCTATTAGTCAAAGCATGTCACAGCGTCAGAGCATATTAAAGAGAAGGAAAAGTGTTTCTACTTCTTAATAGGAGACATGGAAAATAATTTCTTTCCATGTTTAATTCCCAAACACTCTTAATAAAGCCCAACTCCAAAGACCACTGAATCACTCTGAACCGCCAAATTTAATCTGGCAAATCAACATTCAGCAGTTGAATTTATTGTTTTAATTTTCTTTTGAGAAGCACTAACTTTTTCATTCATTGTGCATCAAGATTTAGAAGTAAGAGAAAAATATCTATTTAATCTCCAAATATATTATCCAATCAGAAATAATTTAATTAAATTTAGAATTATCCTTTTGAGACAAGGAAGCTGACAATACTAAAATTAAATTAGAAGAGAGAGTTATTCTGGGAATCCCTAAGCTGGTAATTTTCTATCAGTCTGAAATGATGCCTATGAAGAAGTTGCACTGACAATCAGGCATAATAATTTGGGATGTTCCTACTAATTTCACACTCAATAGGAAATTGTGTAAGCAAAGAGATCCAACATGTTTCCCATCTGTCCTTTGGAAATGTTCAGGGAAGCTCTCTTTTATAAAGTCTAAATCATTGTGAAGACAGAAGTGGAAAAGAAAGATGATAATTTAAAAATAATAAGTATGATCAATTAAAATAATAATTTATATATTTATTTTATTAAATGGAAAATATTTTTAGGAAAGATAAGTAATTATGACTAATATGAGTAATATGGGTAATCTAAGCCAGAAATATCTAGAAAATAGGATTGATTATTAATATTATGCAGTTAATACTAAGGTTTCCTTTGCTGCTACTACTCTCAGAATTCTTTTCTATAACATTTCTATGTCTATACTACCTTGGATTTACGTAATCATGAACTGGTTTGGAAAATTCTTTTAAAATTGTAATTATAAAATTAATTATTTTCTAATCTCATGAGTTCATGTAAGTCAATTTAGTATGTAACCTTTTGGGATTGCTTTTCTTCACTTGATGCCATTTTCAGGAGTCATCATTCATTTTCAGGAGTCATCAATGATCAATATTTCCATTATTATTGAGAATTATTTTGTGTTGTAGATGTACCACTTTTGTTTAGCCATTAACCTGTTCAAAAACAACAGATACTGTTCTAGTATGGGTTTTTTTTTTATGAATAAAATAGATGGGGACGTTCTTGTATAACTTTTTCTGTTAAGTTTTTGTTTCTCTGTGTTAAACACCCAAGAGTTCATTTGCTATTTATCTATTTAAAAAATTGTTAAATTTTTGTTTGCAATTGGTTTCTAAATTAAATTACTTTTGAAAAATTGTAGGCAGTAACTGATTTTTTGGTATGCATTTGCAGATAAAAATAGAATTCTTAAAGACTTTGAACTTATTCAATAGCTTTATCATTACATTAATTTATGGCATAAAATATTTTGCTAAAACACTTTAAATAGCCATACAATGCAAAAATGTTTTGTACAATAAGAAAAATATATTCTTAAAGCTCAGTAACCTTTATCAAGGGTTGGGGCTGGGGTTCAGTGGTATAGCACTTGCCTACACTTGAGCACGTGTGAGGCACTGGGTTCGATTCTCAGCACCACATATAAATAAATTAAATAAAGATCCATTGACAACTAAAAAAATATTTCAAAAATCTTTATCAATACTTTTCTTCTTTTTATTGGCTTAAATTAAGAAGAAAAAGATTAAATATTTCCATGAGTGATGAGGAGAACAACATAATTTAGAAAGGAACAAAAGGTAACTTTACATCAAATAATTTCTTAAAGCTAGGGTAATAATCAGTCAATGTAGAAAAACAATGGTACAGTCCAATTTTTACAAAAATCTTACAAATCCATAGAGCAACAGACACTATAAGAAGAAACTAGAATATTACAAGTTTAAATATGAAAGAAATTCCAATCAAGGAATCAAGCCCAATATGGAAAGTTTATCAAGTTAATTTTCTTTAGAGATAATTTGTTACTAAATCTTACTATATATTTCAGTATATTATAAATAACCAATGTAGTCATAAACATTTGAATTTAAAATAGGAAGCTATGAATAAATAAAAACAGGCAAATTATATACTGATATCATTCTTGTGATAAGTTTTAGAATTATTTGCAAGGAATAAGACATAAAAAATATCTATCTGAGAAATAATAGGTTTTATGTAATACTTAGTTTGGAAATATAATTTCAAGGAAGCCAAAGAAAATAATATTCAGATTGGCCAGAATTTGATTAGCTTTTGTAAACACACACACAAACACACACATTTTTTAAACCGTAAGCAGTTTATTTTGCTAATTAAAACTACACACACACACACACAAGCATATACACACACATAACCATATCCCTACATATATATCCAGACATCATTTTGAAGGTGAGTAATGATCTATTTTTTCATACACAGATCTGAGGTTTCTGTGAAAAAAATAGAATTTACTGTACAAAACAAATATAGCGGACATGATAGCATTTCACTGTAGTTCCCTTCACACCAGTTTTCCACAGAGCAACATAGTGAGGGACAGAGATGATTTGTACATGTAATGCTTTTTCCATAGAAAAACAAGTAAATAACCTCCTGGCATTTCTGTCACTCTCCCCTCTGCAAACACACATTAAATCTTGAAACTCAATAACCTTTATCAAGGGCTGGGGCTGGGGTTCAGTGGTAGAGCACTTGCCTACACTTGAACATGTGTGAGGCTCAATTGTTTCAATAATGTAAACAAATTCTCTCTGTGGAGTATAGGGAAAGGTCCCTTTTTATAACCATGAAATGCAAGAAAATGGCTACAAAGTGGGAGTGAGGACATAGTCTGTATTATAACTTGTCAATTTCCTTGTTCTATAGGATATTTAAGAACTTTAAGAAACTCAAGATTTTTTCCCCAAATATTTACTTCTTGGTTTTAGATGGTACTTGCCTCTTTTCCAATTGTCTTATTTAAAACTAAGGCCAAACTTACAGTGTTTACTTTAACCATAACCAAGGCCTTAGATCTACACAGTTATCACAAGCTGTCAAGGCTTGCCTTAGAAAGCAAGGTAGAATTCTTCATAAGTTTCTATAATGACTTTTCCAACTTGTCTAATGCATTAAGCAAGTTAAGAAGAACAGAAACTGAAAACTTCCTTTTTCATTCAATCAAAGGAAGTCTAGAATACTGTTATCATTAATGTTATGCTATACCATGATATGAAGAGGGTCTGAATAGTTTCCAGGGTCAAGATGGAGTTACTGATCATTTCACATAAAGTTATAGATACATTTTACAATATTCTTTATGATTAAATGGCTCCCTTTATAATTAAAACTGCTTAAACACTATAAACGAATGATGATTCTAGTAGTTCTATGGAAGTATTTCTGAATAACTCAAAAATAGTCTCATTTTTGTGATAACTTTGCAATTATCTGTGGGTTCCATTATCTACTTGTGCCATTTTTAACAACAATCATGTCACTTAAAACCACATGTAACATGCAAGTTGCAGAGTTGTAAGCGAGGGAAGCAAGCTAATATCGGTATCTCACACAAAGCATGATTCCATATCTACATATAGTGATGCTGGAAATAATTATTGTTTATAACTGTCTGCCCTCATTCCATTCAAGTGAAATATCTACCAGTCAGCATGCACATCTTGACAAGGTCTCCTATATAATTCCAGAGGGTCTTCCAGCCAACTGATAAATTTGGGTTCATAATGTATTTTTCACAATTCTCTCATTCTTGTTTTCAGAATTCCAAGTTTTCAGGATTCCAAGTTTTCAGGATTCCAAGAGACATCATTTTAATCTGTCTTACTTGTTTAGGACCCCAATTCATTAGTCCCCACAGAATAACAGAAAATAGAGGTAAGAACATTATCCACAAGTTTTGGGTGCTGGCAGTCTGGTTGTCAGAGTCATCTGTTGAGGAATGAGACACCCAGTGGAAAGTTAAATCTGTAGGTCTTCATATCAGTTGAAGAAAGAGCAATATGTTATTTTTCTTTGAGAGAAAGCCTCCAGAAGTGATTGTAAATGACAAAGTTTATTAATTAACTCCCTTTCCAATCCTGAAATTATTTAAGATACTCCTTGTCAAGGTGCAGAGGACTTTTCTGTCCTTTCTTTTGCACAAATTCCATTAGTATCAATTCAGAGATTCTCACTGCCATTCTTTTCAAGTCATCTCATACTCTCAGCCCTTTCAGCCAGAAATCTTAGGGACAGAGGACAAAATAAATTTTATCGGATTTATCTAGAGATCAGTTTGAATTCTCTAATCCCCTTTTCAGTTAGACTACTAAATAAGTGGACCTGAATATTTGCTGTTAATATATAGAATAGTCAATCTTGCTCAGGATTGGCCAAGAATGAATTCTGAATTTTCTTATAAACCATTATAAATTACACTTCTATGAGCCTAATGATTTCACAATAAATAACCTAGAGATGATACTATCTTTCTGAGAGCAGCTACATTTAATAACTAAGCTGTGTTATTTTAGTGTGTATGTGTACATCAGGAAAAAGTATAATAAATATTGGCAAATAATTTTGAGTCAAATTTTGAGGATAAACTTGAATATTGAATAATATAGATCAATGGAACAAAATATAAAGTCCAGAAATATTCCTACATATGTATAGCCAACTGATTTTTGACAATGAATCTAAGAACATGACATGAGGAAAGTGCAATCTCTTTAATAACTGGTGCTAATAAAATGATATCCATGCACAGAATGATAAAACTAGACCCCAATCTTTCATCAATTACAACTATTAAATCAAAATGTACTGAAGAATTAAATGTAAGACCCCATACAAGTAGTAAAAGAAAACAAGAGAAAACACTTAAGGACATTGGACTGCACAAATAGTTTTAGGATATAACTCCAAATGCACAAAGAACAAAGACAGACAAACGATTGACAAATGAGATTTCATGGAAACAAGAATCTTCTCCATAGCAAAGGAGACAATCAGCAGAACAAGAAGATAACCTATAAAATGGGAAAAATATTTTCAAATTATCCATCTGACAAAGGCTTGCTAACCACATAAGGAACTGAAACAAATCAGTAGTAAAACTTAAAAATAAAAAATAAAAATAACTCCATTAATAATGGGGTAAAGTTATGAATAAGTATTTCTCAAAAGAGTACATACAGATGACCAACAGAAATATAAAACAATGCAAACTAAACATCACTAACCACAAAATAAATGCAAATCAAATCACAAAGAACTATAACTTCATCCCAGTTACAATGGCTATTATCAAAATGCAAAAAAATTTACAAAGTTAGTGTAATCAGTATAAATTAGTATAGCTATTATGTAAAACAGTATTGAATTTCTTCAAAAAACTGAAAACAAATTACTACATGATGCAGCCATCCCACTATGGAGTATATACCCAAAGGAAATTATATCAGCATGTGAAAGAGACACCCATGTTCTTATTTTTATTGCAGCATTATTCACAAGAGCTAAAATATGTTATCAACCTAAATATCCATCAGTTACCAAGTGGATAAAGAAAAAGTGGTTTATGCACACAACGGAATACTACTCATCCTTTATAAAGGCTAAAATACTATTATTTGCAAAAATAAATGGACATTCAGCATATTATGTTACATGAAGTAAGTCAGGCACAAAAATACAAACAATACATAATAAAACTCATGTGACATCTAGAAATGTTGATCTTATAGAAGTAGAATGTTAGTTACCAGGGACTGGGGAAAGTAGCAGAAGAGGAGAGTATATGGGTGAGATTGGTCAATAGGTAAAAATGTCACATTGCATTGGAGGAATCAATATCAATTCTGGTATTCTACGGCACAACAGTGTGAAAATAATGAACAATAATGCATTATATACCTGAAAATACACGAAAATATCTTGAGTGTACTCGCTATAAAGAAATTAAACAAGTTAAAGTGATGCATATTCTAATTACCCTGAGTAGGTTATTACTTAATATATGCATGCAGATATAATGTGTTAGTCAGAAAATAATAAAATAAATAATAACATTAATTGATGCCTGAGCATTGTAAAAATATGAGATATATCTTACTTTGGGTTCAAGATATTGAGTGTCATTTGCAGTAAATTTATCATTATTGTGAAACTTTGAAGAACCTAGAAAACAGGACTCATCACACAGATTAGTTTTAAAGATGGTAATAGTGCGTCTAGAGTAATCTGTCTGGAGTAAGACAGCAATTCCATAACATGAAAAATGTGTTGGTAACATCAGTACTACACTGAAGGTCTGGGAAGGGAAAGATCCAATGAAATGGACTGCTTAACATAGGTAGGGAGTCATGACATCTGGAATATAGCCTCCTTCACTTTGAGAAAACCAGGTCTACTCTTGGCAGGGTCACAAATCTGTCATGAAGTGGTATCAATCTTGTAGCAGCAACAGAGTCTGTACTTATGGATTCAATACTTTTGTTGGAGAGGTGCCTATCACTATTATAATGATAAAGGCAATCTGGAGAGTAGAATCTAGATTACCATTTTGAATCTAGTTGGCCTCATCAGAGAATGGGCCTCCCATGGGTGAGCAATCAGCATCCATGATGTTCTGTGGTTCATGGTCCAAAGTGAAGGTGTAGCTAATTTACAATAGTCCTTTCTCATGAGTTCTGCTCACTGAGAAAAACCTATACACACTTATACCTCAGAGAAGCTGATGACGAATCTGAACATCTACAGCAGACACCATGGATTTTAGTTTAGTTTTACATCCTTAAACCGGAACTTGGTAGTCAAAGGAATCCTCTCTAAATCAGCAATTTTATAACCTAGTGGTTTTGCTTCAGATTGCAGAGTTGGGGGTGAATTTTTTTTCACTGGAAAGCTGCTATTTTCTATTGCAAAGCTCTGATGCCCTAGGGGATTGAACTAGCCTTAGTAATCATGTTCATTTGACAAATAAGGCTTTGGGGTTCCTGACAACCTTAGCCATAAAGTCAAAATCTAAACTAACCACCAAATAATTAGGCCTTAGGCTCTATAGTTTAATCCTTGATTTCCATAAGAGCTCAATAGCCAGCAAACACAGATGTGGTCCCCTGTTTTAATAAAAAGAAAGTTTCATACTTCTTATATAAAATGGCGGGACAGGCACAGGGTGAACATTTCATTTCCAAAAGGCATAGAGAAGAAAAAAATGCCTCTAACTTTCTTGGCTTTGCATTGCAGTTTTGGCTTCACTCTCCTTGATTCATACATTATCTCATGTGGGGCTGCTAATGGAGACTGACTCTACCACATACTGCCTGGCCACCCAGGCTTCCCTTGGAAATCTTAGTGAAAGCCTTGAGGGCCATATAACTCTAATCAGCATAATTTAGTTTGTAATAAACTATAAGACTTGATTTTTTCATCATAATAACCATTTTGGACTAACTAAACAAGGTGAAATAAAGAATATATAGGTTGTACATGACATATAGATTATATGAATAAAACGTGTTGATCATTATAATATCATACTTTCGTTTTCTAATTAAAACTATTTAAAACCATGACTCATGACTCCGTAGATATTTTTTATTAGACCTCTTCACTTAAATATTAGTGAAGTCATTTTCAAAGGACTTTTTTAGGATTTTATTTTCTCATAAAAATAATGACACTTAATGAGCATGAAAATAAAGAATAATAAAGTGTAGGATTTCATGCAGATATCATGAGATTGGTTGTTAAAATTATTCAGTGAATGCTAAGATATATGTGTTGTAGCAAAATGTACCAACTGCAACATATTTTAAGACTTGGTTGTAAATACTAAGAATGATGAATATTAAATTTGGGTTTTTCAAAAATATATATTACAAATATTCCTATACAAGGATCTTAGCATATCTTAATTCATTTAACCAGAAATTGTGTTCAGTTTTACACTATGCCTATCTTTGAGAGTAACAGGTATTTTCCCTATCCTCATGATTTACTTAATCACCAAACAACCAAAATTATCTGGAGGTACTTATTGAAGCGTTCAGATAAAAAACAAGAGAAATCACATATAATAAGGGAAAAGCAAAACAGTGGAAATTTTTAAGTGAATGGCCAATAATATCTAAACAGTTACTGTTTTATTACAGAACAGAAATTAGATGCATAGCAAAACTGAAAATGTTCAGAAAATAAATTCTAGCTAGAGAAGGATAAATTCTGTAGATTGTATGTTGAATGCAGCATAAAGGACTTAACTTCCATGAGTACCAGAAAGTGAACCAAGCAAAGGCAGGAGAGAAGCCTGTCATCATCAATCTCAATGGATGAAGGATTTAAGTGGCCTGAAAGCATCTGCCTCCAAAATTATAAACCAAGCAAAGGAGGGTGTCACCCCAGATGTTTATGTACAATTAAGTTAATCTATTATCAGAAAGGAAGCAAATGTGGTTATTGTTGCTTTAGTACAGTAGACTATTTGCCTTACAGTTCTACAAAATCAATTCATTGAGACATAAAATAGTAGATGACTGAAAAGCAGAACAAAAATGTGAAAGAGTTGTAGTATGATAGAAAATACTGGGACCTGTGAAATATTGTATCAGTTGCTCCAATTACCAAGTGATATAGACAAACATGTATCTTAGTTTTAATCATTAATGTAAGAAAAAGTTTATTGCAGCTCTTTGATATTTTTTTCAAGCATTACTGAATATGCAGGTTGACAGGTTAAGAAAGATAAGGAGTAACATAGGCATGTAACTCAAGATGAAATGAATCTCTAAACATGAGCAGAAAACCTCTTTTTTCTTACACAAAATTAAAAATAGATTTTAGCCAATATATAATTTGTTTGGATGAATAATGGGTTAGTGAATGTTAAAGCATTGGTTTTGAATGAGATAATTTTCAGATGAAAATTATTTTCCATAATATGGATTATTAGAACATATAGTCATAATACTAAGATATTATTTTTATTTATTAATTTATTTTTTGGTACTGGAGATTGAACTCAGGGGAACTCGACCACTGAGCCACATCCCCAGCCTTATTTTGTGTTTTATGTAGAGACAGGGTCTCATTGAGTTGTTTAGCACCTCGCCATTGCTGAGGCTGGCTTTGAACTCACGATTCTCCTGTCTTAGCCTCTCTAAATGCTGGGATTACAGGCTTGCACCACCGCGCCTAGCTAATACTAAGATATTATTAATTCATCATGAGCAATATTTTCTTCTAATTCTGAAAACAGGTCTCCCAATTTTTGATAATACTTAATTGATGCTGAGAACACTGAAATTATATAGAAAATATTCTGTATTATTTATAACAATAGGTAATGAAATATTCCCTCCTAAGTGAAGCAATAAGAAAGCTATGCAATACTTTTTACTTTTCTCTTTTTTCCCTTTTTCTAATAACTATGTACTTTAGTGCCCTCCCATATCTTTACCTTTGTATTTCATGTTATTATATTTGAGGACTTTTAAAAATTATATTATTCCACTAGTTTTAATAAGGTGTGATTTTCTACTATGTGATTTAGTTAAAATAATAGAATCCAGGAGGCAATTTTGCTGACATCTAGAATACTCCTGCAACTAATGCCAACTCATGAGTCTTTAAATATAAGCTTTTTAATGACATGTATTCCATAGTATAGATTTACTTTACTTTGTTATCATCATGGGAGGCCACCAATCCACCTTGGATCATGGATAACATGGACATATTACTTTAAAATATTTTAATTTTAAAAATTTTCTTTTTGAGATTGATTAAAAAGAATTAAATCCTTTTAAAGACAGAACAGTGTTAGCATTATTTCCAGTGTGGACAGATGAAAATGATAGCTTTGCCTAGAGAACATTTCTGTGGTCTAGAATATTGCAAGGTGTTGAATTAAAATAGTTCATCACAACATTGCCATAAAATAAGAAAAAATGAGATTATGATGAAGACAACAATTGTTCATGTTATTCTATATCTTTGATTTCCTGGAAGACCTTCTTTCCATTAGAAATAATCTGGCAAATTTCTACTCATTTTTAAGATTCATTTCATACATTATTAACACTAAGATTTTTCTGATTAAATTAAGTGGATTGTTCTAGTCCTCTTCTATCTGCAAATCAACACCTGTCATAATCACTTTTGATTTGCTAGGTAAATGTTGAATGAAAGCAAACATGAGTTAATAAGAGAGATAAATAGAATGGCATTTGTGTTATCTAAAATTGCCTTGTTATTGTATGTGAAATCTCCAATAAAGACAGTAAATTTTAAAAAGCAAACATCTTTGTTAATATAAAAATAGGCAACAATCATTGAAAAACACAAACAACTGATACAAACAACACAAATGACAGATATAAAAAGGAGACTGAATGATCTAAACTACAAATATCCTATATAAACACAGACAGCAAATTAACACAAGCGATCTCTCTCTGAAATACTTTCTTTCTCAGACTGAGCATCTTGTTTCAGACATTTTTTTATCTTTCCATCTTCACACATATAACAATGTATTATAATTTTTTTCCTAATTTTCTCCTGTATTTGAGAAGAAGACATTAAATAGTTAAATGCTTCAAATTTATGTTTATACATTTTAACTCCAACATATCTCTTAATATTTCACATTCATAATAAATGAAATAAAAGAATAAATTAACCCATTATTACCAAGTAGTAATCTCTTTGGAGAGCTACTACATTCTAGGGTTTCTTATGAGATTTCCCATTTAAAAAAGGTGAGAAATTGAAATTCAGAGCATTGAAAGCACCAAATACTGGTGAGTATATGAAGAAATAAAAATTCTCATTACATTCTGGTGGTAATGAAAGATGGGATAGCCATTGCAGGACAATTCAAATGAGTCTTTTAAAAAAATGAAACATTCTCCTACTCTGTGATTGATATATTAATGAGTTTCATTTGTATTTACCCAGAGGAATTGAAAATTTACATCAACACAAATACTCACACTTGGATGTTGATAGCAATTTTATTTGCCAAAACATGAAAATGTTCAAGGTATTCATTAGTTGAGAGAATGGTTAAATAAATTGTAGTACATCTAAACCATGGATTATCATTTGTCACTAAAAAGAAACAAGCTAGCAAACCATTAAATACAGAAAAAAAAGCTTAAGTGCATATTACTAAGTGAAAGAAGACAATGTGATGAGACTATATATTGCATGATTCTAAATATGCACCATCCTGGAAAGTGCAATTTATAAGAAAGCCAGAAATATCAGTGGTTGCCAGGATATAAGGGATAGAGTGGAATGAACAGTAATAGCACAGAGGATTTTAGAACAGTGAAAATACATATATGTCATTGTAAGGTTGTTCACACACATAGAATGTACAATGGCAAGAGTGAATCCACATATATGGTAGACCTTTGGTGATGATGGGTCAATACAGTTTCATCACTTGTAACAAATGTGTCACTCTGGTGAGATATTGATAATGAGGGCAGCTAAGTATTTGAGTGGGACTTAGAGGAATCTCTGTACCTTTTTCTAAAGTTTCTGTACATAAAAAGACTCTAAAATGTAAATTTTATTTAAAGAGAAGAAAGTAATCAATTGATCTTCTTCAGAACACTTGAAAAATTTTGTAACTTGTAAGTAAAGTTTAAATACAGTGATTGTATCAATTTCATTCTGCTTAATCATTACATGAATTTTGAGTCTTCCATAAAATTATATTTATTTAAATATTTTTGTGTATGTGTGTACATATGTGTAGAGCTTAAGAATAGAATTTTCTTCTGCCAAATGAGAAAAGTTATGATTCTTCACAAAATGATTGGATATTTTTTACCTTTTATATGACTATTATGTTATATCACTGATTATCTTAGTTTGTTCCTATAGTAACCAGATAATTTGATATGAAAGCATTGCCTGGACAGTAAAAATGATAAATCAAAAATGATAAATTAATAGGATCTCTCAACATTTTTATCAATATCTCTTATTCTCTAACCTCCTTATCTTTCAACCTATAACTATGTTTCTGATTATAATTATTATATATTTTCTATTCTAGATTAAATCACTTTTGAGGTTTATACAGATGGGAGTGGTGGTGGTCTTGTTACACAGGGCATTCTGTCTAACTGACATCTGCCAAGGCATACAGTTCAACATTTTATTTCATGTGACTATCTTTTGATTTGGCATGAACAAGACCACCTCATGTTTGAAACTTCTTCTACATTATGATATCAGATGTTTCTCTTATGACAAATTTTGAGACATGTCCAAGATTCCTGCTCAGTGTTTAGTAGAGTTGGTACACATTTACCTTTCTAGTTCTTCACTTAGTTAATGATAACTCTCCATGAACTTGCCAGTGATGGATCTTCTTTAGTCATCCAATGCAGACATCTGTATTTTTGGACCTGATCTGAGATTTATTTCTGGGTGTTATAAAATTGGCTAGAATTTATGAATAATTTCTGTCTCAACCTCCTGTGATTATTTTCCTTTGTCAAAGGAAAATTCCTGTCTCCTTAATATTGGACAAGTGACCAGGAAAGGGTCTTAATGTACAAGTGAAAAGATTAAATGAAAGATGGCTTGTTTAGGGCCTATTTGGTAATTTTTCACTGATCATATCAAAAGTATATTTTATTTCCCTTCACATAAGAGACAGCTTATAATTTTAGCCACTAGATGACCGCAAGAGCATATTTTTCCCCTTTTTCCTTTCAGGAAAGCACGTTAGCAAGTGTCCTTGGAGCAGAAACATCAGACATAGCTGAGTAATTTCCTGAAGCAAACTGCATAGAAAATTAAATCAATAGTTTTCCCTGAACCCTTCTGTGACTTGTGTAATGAGCTGTGGTCCATTGATTGGTTTTGCATTTTGGAAGAATTCTAATCATGGCACCTGAAAGTGGCCATTAGGGTAAGCTTCTGTACTGTGTGTGTTCATGTCCTTAAATCTGTTGCTTCCAAGATTTCAGCAGCATAAGCAATTGTTAAGGCCATCCATTGATAAATCCATGAGATGCCATCCATTCAATAGTTGACCTATCTGACTCTCCTAACTTATTAACAATTGAAGAGTAGTCACAAGATCTGACCTCAGCTGAAGAAAGAACTTGAGTAACAGTGGTAACTTTCATAGGAGTGACAAGTGGGGATTCAGAAAACTTTATAGGAATCACCTGATTAGGAGACTGGGTAGAAATTGGCTTTTTAAAAATATATATTATTTCATTTAGTATATGTACCACATTTTCTTTTCCTAATTGTTCTTTTTAGTTATACATGACAGTAGAGTCTATTTTGATATATTTATAAAAAATCAGCTTCTCAATAAGAAAGATTCAAATTTGAAATTTCATCGCTGCTATACAGGAAGAGAGAAACATTTAACCTCTGGGCAGTGGCACAGCTCTGAAAGAAAAATGAATATTGAGAATAAGGTGACTTTATTATAGCTAACAAAGTAGGTGGAATGCTTTATGAAAATTAATATAAAGTGGCGGGGCATGGTGGCACATGCCTGTAATTCCAGCGCTTGCTAGGCTAAAGCAGGAGGATCATGAGTTCAAAGCCAGCTTCAGCAAAGACGAGGTACTAAGCAACTCAGTGAGACCCTGTCTCTAAAGAAAACACAAAATAGGGCTGGGGATCTGGCTCAGTGGTCGAGTGCCTCTGATTTCAATCCCCAGTACCACACTTTAATTTTTTTCTCATTCCGATAAATTTACCTTAACACACATGGTCTAATATATGAAAATAACTGTTCTTGGAAGGGAAGAACTACCACAGGGGAATTCTTAGATACAATCTTATAGTTAACAAATACCAGAATGAGGAGTGAACTTAGGCTTGACTGGCTTTTATTCTCATGCACATTCTATGAAACTATATTGCCTCATATTCTTGAAATGTTATTCTAATGTATCTCCATCCCTGAAATGTATAATTTTGATACATTGAGACTCTAAGGACAATTGACAAGAAGTGGCTTCTGGAATGGTTATTCTTCAGTCAGGTATTGTTGCCTACTTTGTGGAAAGCAAAAGTAGAAGAGTGCATTGTATGCTTTCTGTAATGTGAAAGTAAATATAGCATTATATTTAATTGCATAAATATTTTATATTTACTTTCACACTACATTTATATTATTCCTCTTTGTTACATAAAAAAGGACTTCTAATATGAAATAATTTGTCTCTGACCCCATCTTTGACATCTAAAGCAAACTGAAAAGTCAAGGTGATGAGATAGAAACAATGAGGGTCTAGGAAGACAGTAGTCTCTATTTCTATAAAATTTTCTTTAGAAATACTTCTTAAAATAAGCCACTGTGCATGATTCACATGGTTTGATCATGGAGTGATGCAACTATAGGTTCATTTTGTTATCACTGCCAAATCCACAAATATAGAAGAAAATGTTATACTAGGTATTTGAAACAGGATTGGGGAGAAGGCAGTAGCAAGGGATCATTTTAGGATTGCTGTTTTATATATTCTGTCTTTGAATATAGAGATAATTTCTAATTTGATAAGCAATAGATTAGAGGAGAGGCATGTATATGTAATAACAAAATCCTGGATTCTGAGGCTATACTGAATTTTAATGTCTTTGGGTTGTGTCTCTTGAGAAAGTGTTGCAGGTATTCTGTGGGAAAAAGGGAAAGGAGTGATAAACTATTTAAATGTAAAAAATTTACTGTTCTACCTTGTATCCAAGCTTCTTTGAAATTAAATATGGCCACATGAATTGAGATTAACACTTGAGGCTTGTACATTATTTTTCCTCTTGAATCATAAATGGTCACATGACTTGCTTTGGTCAATTAAATGTGAGTAGACATGATATGTGTTTCTTATGGGCCAATGTTGGTTTTCTCAGGGCATTTTCTCTTTGCCACAGATCAATCTAAATCTAATGGGGACTTCCCTGTTAAACCTATTTTCTTAATGAAAAAATACAGAAGAAAGACCCTTTTTATCCCTACTGGTCATGTAACTTGAAAGAATACTATGACTTTATTACATAAAACACTAATTCTGTCAAATCACTCTTTCATCATAACTTAGACTAAATAAAAGAGTGATAAAAGATAGGGAATAAGATGTACCAAACATATGAAAATAGTATAAAATCTGGTGATGGTTTTAAAAATAAGGTCATAAACAAAAAGCACTTCAATAAATAATCTTATTTTGCACATTGTATTTAAGAAAAGTTAGGTTAAGAAAATATAAGAAGATCCAGGTTTGCAGCTGAAATCATAGCACTGACTAAAGGTGTAGTATAAATGTATACCCATATTTACTTCTGATGCATATAGTTTATAAATCCCCAGAAGACTATAATAGAAACAGACACATTATTAAGAAGTATATTACTTAAATAAACATATATATTATGTTTCGAAGTAGGTTAAGTTAATGTACATATGAATGAACTCAGCTAGTGGTTAATTTAAGATGTTATATTCTATAGTAACAAGATAATGGTATTGTTTTTAAAATATTTTACTCTGCAAATAACCTCATCTATTTTATTGCTGGATATAGACATGATTTTTTCAATTAAATGGCTATAAAAATAAGAGCAACAATAAAGAAATATAAAAATTGTTAAGCTTTCTACATTGCAGCTAATGTCTTATGAATCTCAACTGAAAATAATGATTATCATCACTTAACAAAAGAGAAACTGGGTCAAGAGTTCACACAGATTCTAAAAAGCTTATTTTGGCCCATGGTTCTGGAGATTCCAGTCTCAGATTAGGTGGCCCTGTGCTTTGTGCCACTAGTGAAAGAAGCACATGACTACAGGATTATCTGGGAGAGCAGAACCGCTCATATCACAGATCAAGAGAAGAAAAGGAAGAGGAGCAGACCAGAGTCGTACAGTCCTCTTCAAGGTCATATTCTAAATGACCTAACAGACCCATCAGTCTCCACTTCCTATAGTTTCCACTATCTCCTCATTAGCACCACCTGGGGACTTTGCCTTTAACACATGGATCTTTGGGGGACTTAGAACACCAAAACGTAGTAATCTCCTTCCAGAAATATAGCAGGGACTGGAATATGATGTGCAATTGGAAAGTTTCTGGCAGCCATTTTTGAAAATTAAATTTGCTTGATTACCCTCTGGTCAAAACAATTCATTTTCTACACACAAATATAATCACTATTCTTCCCAAACCCATCTAAACTTTATATTGTGACTTCATAAGTCTTAGCTTGCGTGTTTGAGGACCTTGTTATCACAATTAATTCCATGTGGGGATGAGTCTTTTTTAGTGCAGTATGGGAGTTTCTCAGTATAGGTCCTTAAGTATGATCTTTCTCATTCATTATATGTATCATTTTATAGTATATTCATTATATGTATGTATGCCTGTGTGTGTGTGTACACACACACACAGTGGATGAACATTAAAGTCACTGACCACAACAGTTCTAAAACAGAGTCAAATTTTCAGTACAAACAAGAAATCCTCTATTTTGCCTGTCCTTACTCCTTCAACAGATACATTTTCTTTGAAAGCTATTGAGTTCTTTATGCATCAATGAATATTATATACTGGAAATAGCAAACTTGTTTTCTCTTGAATGGCCAGAAAATACTATTTTTGTTTGTCCAACCATATGTTCTCTCTCACAGCTATTAACTGTACTTGCATGCAAAAGACCCATAAATGGTATGCAAATGACCATGTAGCAATATGTCTATGAATCTTTATTTACAAAGATATTGAATGGGCTTGATTTGGTCTTCAGTTCATAATTTACTCATGTCCTTCCCTATCACTAATGGAAAAAATTAGACAAAAGTCACTTCCAGTGATCTCTTTGAAATGAGAATCCTGTCAAGCGGCTACAGAGAAATGTACTTAAATCCAAAGCTGTATTATTTAAAACAGAGGATTTGCAAAGCATAGCTTTAAGATTCTTAGAGGGTCTTTCGTCTATTTGAAAGAGCCTTTTATCTATGAGAAATATTCTCTGCAGCATTGTACTAAAATTTCTGAATTCGTAGCTAAAAGTTTCAGAGCAATAACCTTGGCTTCATATTTATAAATATGAAATCACACAAATCAAGGGGAGAGGACAGTGCTTTGTGTTTTGCTTTGCCTAAAGAAATTTCTTTATTTTAGCATTGTTTAGTGATGGGAAAAGCCTGCTGAGTTCTTGTAAATTTGCATATTCATGAATCCAATAAGAATTATTTCTTTAAGTCATTAAATTTGGGGATGACTTTATGCAGCAGTAGATATGTGGAACAATATCCAACTTAAGATACTTATGAAGATCTCTTCAATTCCCCCAAATAACTTATTATTGATAAACTATAAAGAATATTTGAAGTTTCATTAGACATAAAATGTTCAAATAATTAACCATTGCAGCATAAAAAGCTACATTTTTAAAGGAAATTTTTCAGGTGAGGAAATTTGAACATTCTTTTACTAGTTTGAAGCAAATTAGCCATGATTCACTCACTCAGCAAGATGGTATCAACTGAGTGGGAGATTTTAATTGTTTTTTATTGTATCATATTGAGCACAGTCCTGGGGCTTAAACATTTTAAAGATGACGATGCTTTATAGATGGTATTTTCTCAAATTTTGAAAGTTTTCTCCAATGGGTAATTTTGCTAGCTTATTTTTTTTATTGTTTTAACTTGTAAATCTGTACATTGTGACTCTGTAGAATAGTTATTTCTGAAACTGAAATAGACCTCTCTCCTCTCCAAGGAGATTTTGTTCCTCACAGAAAGAATATATCAGAGTAAAATAACACTCTAACCTTTACTAAATTATATCAAGAAGACCATTTCCATTGAGTTTTTAACACACTGTTTGGATGGTGATTCAGAGTTAGATAATATTTCATTTTACTTGTAAGATGTTATACAAAGAGGAATTTGCTTCCTTTATTCAATTTAATCCAGAAACAAAAAAGAATGGGGCTTGGCATAGATCACAAATAATGGTTATTGAAGATGCTTAAAAAGTTCTTGATGTTTTCCAGGTTCTGCTCCATGCACTTTAATATCTGCCTAGAAAATTTAATCCTTATCCATCACTTATGAAATAGGAGTGTTTATAACTCCATTTTACAGAGAAAGAACAGAGTCGTGGATGTTTTCAGAAACACATATAAGATTACTTGGCTCTGAAATAGCAGATTTAACTATCAAAACATTTCCATGATTTGGGATCTATGATTTCAATCACATTATTTTGTTTTAGTCATAATTATTGTAACTACATCTATGTTATGGTTTACATGCACTAAATATTTCTTATTATTTATGATTTCAATATAGTAATTTGAAACAATTATAACTAGTATGAAATCCTAATATCTTAACAAGAAGGAAGTTTAAGGTCACAGTGAAATTTTCACAATTTTAAATGGTTATCTTACTAGCTCCTGGCATAGACATTGCCTTTCTTTTAACAAATCCTCAACCCTTAGATTACTGTCTTATCCTTTCCCTATTTAGATTGTTGTTGAATGTTACTTTCACTCATTTTACAAACTAAACTTAAGCAAATACCACACACTTGCCTGTGCATGTACACTGTGCTGAATTAGCTTTTGAAAGAGAGAAGTCAGAAGATGATTGTTATTTTTAACAAACCTCCTCCCAAGAGATTCTGATATATATGATCTACAGACCATTTTGAGAATCAATAGAAAGAAAAATATTCTAATAGGAAAGAAAATCAATTCTTTCTTATTAGGAAGAACAAGAAAGTAAGAGTAAGTAACAAGAGTAAGTATGCAAAACATCAAGCTTCCAAACAATGAGTTCTTGTTTGAGAAAAATTAAGTTGGCAATTAAAGCTAGAGATAGATTAATCTGAAAAAAATCATAGCATCAGATAGTGTCATCAGGGTCCAGGGCAGCCCGAGGCTTGAATTAATGACATGTGTAACCAGGACTGAAGACATTTGAGTAAATATTTTGAAATTTTATTCAGCCAACTTGGCAACTGAGTAAGATATGATAAAGGGGGATATTAGAAATTAGGTTTAGATTTATTATTACAGTTGTACAACAAGTGAGGGTTCTAACAGAGAAAGGATATATGGAAGTAAAATTAAAATCTTTTGTTGCATTACATTGAGCAAAGGCATAATTTAATAAAAAATATATGACAAATTTTAAGTGTCTGAGTATGTAAATATCTTGGCATTCATTTGCAAATTAGAATTATAGAACCACAGAAAAAAGTTCTGGAGTTATATATTTGGAATATTGCTTGGCAAAACATTGATTGCCTTTTAATGAGTTAAAAATATTATTGTGCTCTTACACCTGTGCAGTTTTGGATAAACCAATGGTGAGGATGGATCTGTGAAAGGGAGAAAAAAGGGTGTTTGGAAAGATTGGGAATATTTAGTTGGAAATAGATATACTATGTAGGACCAAGATTTAAAATATTTTAAAAATATAAAAATGTATACTATAAGTTAAAACATAGTAGTGGATTGATATAAAAATAAAATCTTTATACTACTTCAAAAGTTTAGGAGATATTAGAATGTTTTGGCTAACTATTATTGACACAGCCAAGGATAAGCAGTAATATATTTTCACACAAAGCATTTGGCATTTATTATTGCTTTCTTATCTGACAAAGAATGCTTACTTTTGTAAGACATCAGGATTTAGAATCAGTCATATGTATGTGCACATATTTTATTATTTATTGGTTTTACACATATAAACCTTGAAGATCAAAGAAAACTTCATATTTCTATATATTTGAATAAGGTCTAACTGAGGTAACTGAATGCAGATAATTGCATGTAACAGCAAGCAGCTGCATTATTCAATATAATGTCTATGATTCACTCTGTGGTACCAGTTTCTATGCTTGTCAACAGAGTAAATTATAGGCTTGAGGCCACTTCATGGATATGCATTACTTCCCACACTATTATTAATGCAAAATTCCAGAGTGCAGAGACTACAGATTTTGTTACTAAAGGAAAAGAATAAAATAAATGCATTTATTGTTATTTAGGTGATTTCAACTTATTGGATAAATTTATAAATTTAAGTTGATGGCAACCACAATACACTCATTTGAGTTTTTGCTGTAACATCTCTTATATAAGTATGAAATACTGAAGAGATAGCAATATTTTACTCTATAACAAGTACCTAGCCCTTAATATCATAGATAGTGCTATGGTATAATGTGTTCACTGTAATTCATGTGTTGAAACTTATCCTCAATGCAACAGTATTGAGAATATGGGAACTAAAAGAGAAGACAAGGTCATCATGCCAGACATAAAATATCCATAATTGTGGAATACTGAAAAATTATTCACTGAAGCAGGATAGTATAATAAAATTAGCCTTTTACATTTAGTAAGTATATTTATGGAAATAGCTATATTCAGAATATTTGAGTTATTTCTTCATTCAGGATTTAGATCATTCTCACTGGTAAATTTTATTCACATTTCAGAAAAAATTTTCAAATTATCATATAGTATTTAGGTAAATGAATAAAGTTTATTGAAATGGATGGTGCTTAGAATTATCCAGATAGCAAAAACCTTCTCTAAAATGGTGATTTAATGAGTTTTGTGCTATTCTTATATTTTCAGTTGGTCAATTACTCTGTTTGCAAGTTATCTGCAATGTAACATCATAGAGAATTTAAAGGTAGGAGAAATGGCACTAAGGTGTGTACTAAAAGAAGCTGTTTCTTCATTGGCAGCCTCTACAGAATCAATGTCAAGAATAGATGGTAAAGATGTTCCTGGTTTCTTGACAGTCCAGATGCAGTCAGGGATCACTGGAAAAGGGTAAAGGCCATGTTTCCCAGATGAAGCAGCAAAACCTCTAGTCCCTTTCTTCACAATATCAGGTTTTTGAACATTTGATTAGTGTTAACTTGTTGACAGAATATGTTGAAAAGAATTATCTGAGTAGGATGAAAGAGGGTAGAAGAATCATATCCACGCCCACAGCTGCAAGGATGGTGTAAGGGTTGCCGTGGTGTCTTGGCACACTCATGGAGCTGAGCAAATTATTTACCTTAAACGCATATTTTATTCATTTCTGACCAGTCCTCAGAGAGATTAGACTGAAGAATGAGCTTAATAAGTAAGAAAGTACTTTTATTACAGAAAGAAATTTTAAATTCTTAAACTGATGAATTCTATCCCAAGGAAAATATTCTTAATTTAAGTGCTAAGACCACAAAAGAAAACAAAAATATATCATCTCATTTACAGAACTAGTTAATTTTCCTTAATTTTTATAATAGATCACAGCTTAATCTAAATGACTTAATAATAAATAATTCTAATCAAAGAGTTCTGGATAATTAGGGTTAAGTTTAATTGTAACTTCTAAACTGAAATTAGTTTTAATCAATACAAAGGAGGTGTGATTACAACTGTAGCTATAAAAGCCTTTTGACAAATTGTGTGCATACAAATTTATCTTTGGTGTCTATTAATTTCACTTTCAATGAACTCATCATTGAATATATGTATGTTTTTATACTATTTAATCATGTGGATCTTGTGGAGAATGACCTGTCTTCCTTTTTTCTTATTTTGATACAAGAGTTGAAAAATATTATTTTAAACAGGAAAATTTGGGGGAGTATATTATACTATTATTTATAATTTATATTATAAATTATATACTATTTATATTTTAATTAATGTGCCAAGTTCACAATTACTTTTCATACATCACATTAGAAATAAAACCTGTATTACAGCACTTCATATGGTCTCAAAACTACACCACAGATCTCTCCATTCAAAAATCATATAAACCTAAGAATCATTTCAAATTAGTGATAATGAACGCTGCTTATGACATTTACAAAGCGGTGTTTATTCTGATAATAAATTCATTAAAAGAACACATTTCACTGAATCCATCATAGCTCCTTCTCTGTGACCAGTTATTTAATGCAAATTCTAAATAGATGAACATCAAAATCAGTTGCTGTGGGAAGATTATAACATGACTTTCATCCTGAGGAAATATTTTATTAACCAAGATTTATTGAATAGTGGTAAAAAATTCATTCCTAAACAATTAAGACCCTGGACCTGGAGAGTTGAGGTGAGGAGATGAGTAAAGAGGAGGGAAGGAGCTCAGCAATATCCATCTCCTTTCATGTAGGTTTTCTTATGGGATTGAGAAGTAATGGCGAGTAAAAAGCAAAATCTAATCATCTAAATTCTTAGAAATGCTTCTCTCTTACCTTTTTCTCATATATAATGAGAGACTGACAATTTTTGCAACTTGATAATTCCAGCCATTTACTTGCACATGTTTAGCACAAGGGTAAATGACAAATCAGTTTCCAAGATGTTACTTGGGGAAGGTTATTTTTCTAAGTTTCCGTTTCTCTATCCACTGTGGACAACAATAGCTTCTAACTCATGGGGTTGTCATGAAGATTAAGTCAACATATAATTTTTCTTGAAACTATGATGTATTAAAAGTAATGAATTTTATTACTACCTATATGAAATTATTATACCAGATATTTAAAAACATATTCATATTTCTACTGAAAATTTTTTGTTAAAATTCCATGGACTAATGCTTTCAAATGTTTGAATTGCTAAATTTATAGAAATTAAAATTTAAAATAACCATTAATTTTAAGTTATGAGGAAATATATATTATACAAATTTATTCATTCTGCATCATTTATAAGAATTTTCATTCTTTTTAACAATATTTTGCTACAAAAAAATTTATTTTAGCTGTACTTAAATGTTCAGGAATCTCTTTTAACTATAATTTATTTACTTAAAAAGGCATATTAGGGTAATTCCATTGGATTCTCGAAAATTGTATGAATAGTTTTACATAATTTAAAAAGACACCATTATATTTTGCAAAGTAGGTATTAGAACAATTTACCAAAAATGTAAATGTTATTTCTATAAATTAGACAGATGCTATCTCCAGTAACACATTTAAAATGTCAAAAACTAAATCATTATATTCATTAAAATTTTAAAATATATACTTTAGTCATTCAACTTCAATAATACTTAATAACTTAGAACGTACAATCTTGCATTATATTTACTTTTTTAAAAACCTGTTTTATTAAAATTGAAAAATATAAAGGGTGAATGCATTTTATTAAAATATCTCAATGAATTACTGAAAGATTAATATAACTACATAACAATCATAATAAAATCCAAATGACAAAGTAGCCCAATAAATGACAAAAGCCTGACCATGCTTTTTTCTTCAGAATAATTATAATATTGAATTGTGATTCCTTGAACTATTTTTATCTTTTTGATCTCTGTGTGAATGAAATAATTCACATAGTGCTTACTCTTTTGCTTTTTGCATGTTTCTGTCAAAAGTATGTTGCTACATGTAACTGTAATATTTTATATGCTATATAAAATTAAATGTTAAAATTACAATGCAACACATTTATTCAATTTTGTATTGACTATAACTGAAATATGAACAAATGACTTCTAATGATTTAATGATTTTATAAACAAATTACTCATGTATATGATGACAAATAGAAGTTTTTAGAATTAATTATGTAGACTCCAATCAGTTATACAAATTTGTACTAACAACAGCTGGGTTTGATCATTTCCATTATTTCATACATCCCTTACTATTTTTTAACCATTCTATTTTTTTTCTCATAAATAAAATTTTCAATGAAGTTTTTTTTTAATATATATTTTTTAGTTGTTGATGGACCTTTATTTATTTATATGTGGTGCTGGGAATTGAACCCAGGGCCTCACGCATGCTAGGCATGGCTCTACCACTGAGCCACAACCCCAGGCCCTCAATAAAGTTTTAATTTGATTTCTGTAAAAATTGATATTTTAAGCACCTTTTCTATTTAATTTTCTTTTCTCTGGTATCTTTGATCAGTTTTTTGCCTATTATATTCCTAGGATTCTATTTGTTATGTTATAGATTTCTTTATATTCCCAAATAAACTCATTGTTCATTTTAATAGAAACAAATTTTAAAGAAAACGAATTTCTTCCTCAACTTTAGAATTTGCACTTTGACTTCCCTGCTTGATTTAGTAGATTGATTCCAAGGAGACCCCAATGATTCCTACATCTGTGCTTTTTGGTGACCTTTTCTTTTCAGTGTGAGGGCTGTAGCTTGTTTTTAAAAGATAGCAAAGCGGAAGGAATGCTTCTCCTTTGATTTGTTTGTATAACACAGGAAAGGAATTGAGATGTTATCCCATAACTATGTTAGATTATACACGACACTGTCTCAGTAGTGTGAAGTGAAAATTTCTTCTTAGCTTGATGTGAGCAACAATGTTCAAAAAGCCTATGCTGCAAGGAGCTACAGGAGGCCTTTAAAACTTGAGGAAAGACTACAGGAAACAGCCAAAAGAAAAAGACTTGAGACTTAGTCATGCATCTGGAAAGAAATGAGTTGTGACGACAACCTGAATGAGCATGTAAGTGGATTTTCCAAACCTCTAGGTATGTTAGTAGCCCACATAATGTCCTGATTCAACTTTGTAAGACCCTGAGCAGTTAATTAACTACACCTGAACGTGACACACAGATGATAAATATGCCTTGCATTGAGCCATTTTCTAGTAATTTATTAAATAACATTAGAAAATTAATGCAATGATATTTTGCAAGTAAATGGTAATCATTATTTAATTGAGGTCAATATATTTATACTTATTTTGTTCATTTTTACGTGCTGTTTAATAAATTATTGGCTATTCCAAGATCCTGGAAACTTTCTCTTATGCTACATTATAGAAGATGTATTCTTTTAATTTTTATTTTTAAATCTAAAATCTATTCAGTATTTGTTCTGTGTATGGTTGATGGTGCCATTCGTACTTTGCTGTGTTTTACAAAACTGTTGAAATTAGCACCATAATATTAAAAGGTTGCATACTGGTTTTCAGGGCTAGTATCCAATGCATGAGGTCATGGGTCTTCTTTTTGAATTTTGAATTTACTGCTTTGGTTGAACTGTCTTTGCACCTATAACACTCTGGTAAGTTACGACAACATTTTATCAATTATAAGTTAATATATAGTAAACCTTTTTCTTCCCAATTTTTTGGCTTTTTTTCTACATTTTATTTCTCTATAAATTTTGGTATCCGTTTGTGAATTTTTACACTTGTACATAATATATGTACTATTAAATGATCCATACTAAACATGTTTTTCCTATGTGGTATATATCTACAGCAATAGACAAGGTCTATATGCTTTTGATAATGCATGAAATATTGCTCTTAGTTATAGGCAAAGTAATTGGGATTGTCCTAACTGCAGGTTTTCTGATAAAACAGAAACTTTAAATCAAAAGGAAACATCCACTGAAAGAATTAATTGCGTGTAATAATGAAGAACAATGAAATTTTTAAAAATACTTTTGTATATGACCAAAGCATAAAATAAAATTACTTTGTATAAAGTACTACATGTAAATGTACTATATGACATAATGACAGAGGAAATGAAAATATTCCTTATTATTATCTTTATTATTATTTTCTTTATTTTTTTATCAGTTTTTACTTCTGCTATTAATTTTTCTTTGGATTTGTCAATTTTTTTTTTCTCTGACCAAAATACCTGAGGGGGGATGGAATTTTAAGTCTGGATTGAGGTAGAACATCATGGCAGAAGGAAGAGAAGGAGGAAACTATTCAGCAAATGACCTCCAGAGTGTTGCAAGCAAGAGAGAGATGGGGCAGTGTTGTCCAGGGACAAGCCCGGCCACAACCCCAATCACATACTCCATGTAGCCATACTGCACCTGTGACAGAACCTAGCAGTTTATTTAAATTATTAATTCAGTTGATGGATTAATCCACTGATGAAGTTACAGCTCTCAAAATCTAATCTTTTCACCTATGAACATTGATACATTGCTTAACACATGAGTTCTTTGGGGAACATTTTGAGATTCATATCAGAATATTCTTTTTCTCTAAACATTCTTGCTTTGATGTATTGTAGAAATGCCAGTGACTGGTGTCACATATCCAATTTAAAGATTGGAATGAGTAAGGTAGACATCTTCAACTCTTCAATAATTTCAATAATTTTTCTATTGATGATATAGTTTTCTAACTGGCAGCAAAAGTCTTGTTTCTGAAGTTAGTCTGATGTAAGAATTAATTTGGCTCTAATACATCCTTTATCAGTATAATGATGGAAACTTTAGTAAATTACTTTGCATTATTTGAGTGAACTGTGCTTCCTCCAACTGAATTTAAAGGGTTTGTAGGAACACTTTGACCAAAGAACATGGGTGATGTTATAGTATTGCCAGTTTCCAAATCCAGAATTTTAACAAAATATACACTTTCTAAATGTTCAAATCATGCCTTCATATTCTGAGAAAGTCCTTGTATTCTAACGAGGAAAGCATTGAATTGCTCAGCTGATGTCTGAGCTGAGAAACAATGCAAACTTCTCAGGCATGTGAATGACAAGTCATCTTCAAATTCCATCCTCTAGCCTCAGACTACTCAGCTGATATTATACAGAGCAGACATAAAGTGCACAGTGAAGTGTTTCTGTAATTTCTGGCCCCAAACACTAGTATTACAGCATTATTGTTGCTTTAAGCATTGCTCTTTAAGCATTATTTTAATACAGCAATAAATAACCCAAAACATATATGATACAGAATTTTCTAACTGAAGTGGAGGACATTAATCCTTGCAAAGTAAGGAAATATTGGAGTGAGAAAAATAATTAGGGAGAACTATCTATTCTAAACTAAGGGTAATTCATTATCAAAAGTATCATAGTACTTATGAAGTATTGACAAAAACAAATACAATTGCAAATATGAAATATAATATACATATGAAATAAAATATAAATTTTTGTAAGTGGTAAGAATTTAAGACTTAAGTATAGTAAAAATGTTTTTCATTCCTACAAATCTCTTCAAATTAAATAAATAAATAACAAAATGAAGGAGAAAATTACCACTATTTTCATTGTTAATATTAATTTTGATAGAATGGCAAAACAGTAAACATTATCTTTGGAAGTATATAGGAGGTTAATTCCAGCAAATTTTCATACTTCTGTACAGGAAAATACTGTAGAAACTAAATTGTAATTGTCAAAGAGAAATATTATTTGAATAGAAGATAGTATTGCTAGTTATACTGGCCTTTTAATTTTTAGAATATTGAAGAAAAAAAGAAGCCATATTATTTTTCCTTATGCAGAAGAGAACATTGATTTTCTTGATAACTCTAGCATCCAGAGTTTTCCTTTTTTTTTCCTAAATGTGGTTTTCTAGCAACTGCATGATGCCAAAATATTTTGTCCTATAAAAACACATTTACACAAATCATCTTGTATTTGTATGTCATTTCATCTTATGTCGTATCTCAAGACTAGATCAGTAACTGCACAAAGCTCTAATAGTGGTTCAGTGTAATCCTTGCTATTATCCCATGTTGTGTGTCTAATGAAACTTAATGTAAATTTGTCTGCAGATTGTACTTTGAAACTCATTTGATTTTTCCTGACATATATACAGATTATTTGTGCTTAGGAAGTTAATAACCTTCTCAAACACATGAAGTATATATTCTGAGTAGCTAACATTCTAAACAAACACATTTTTAATAGAAATATCTTTGAAGACAGTAGACATTCCTTGAAATTATAACATTATTATTAAAATACATTAGGACTGAATTTTAGAGTGGACTTTTTTATGTAACCAAAAATTTTAAAAATATTTTGGTAGTTCTAAGACCAAATTGTATAATAAATCAATGAAAAAAAAACCACACTATACAGCAGCAAAAAACACACATACAGCAGCAAAGCAGGTTTAATTGTTGAGACCAAAGTTAATTCCAAGAAACAGAATTTCATTACAATTTCTAGAAAAAAATGTTTACTTTATATTGAGGCAAAAAAAGAGAAGAATGAGTATGTAAAAATAATGACACAGAAGGAAGATTTTAAATGTATACAATAGTAGTTTAGTTATAAGTTCAAACTTATGCTTGCTGAGCACTAATTAGAGTAACAAATATTAACATTTTATAAAAGGAACAAAATGAATCACAGTTATATTTCTCGCCAATTTTTTCTATTAAAATATTTTGTTTTTTTGATTGATTTCAGATGAATGAAAAATCTGATGTTCTCGAGAATTATCAAACCCAAAATGTGATCTAAAATTGTATTCTGAATAGGAAGTTGAGCTTATGTGCCAGACCCACATCTCTGATTTAAAAATCCCTTTGCTCAACCCAAAGTTAGTGGCTGTCATAAGAAAATGGATTTATAAAAAAAAATACACTAACATTCTGCTTGTAGATATTCTATTTAATAGCTCTTATATTCATATTTCACAAAAAATGTCATTTTTTTAAATATTTTTTTTTAGTTGTAGATGGACACAATGTCTTTATTTTATTGCTTTGTATGTGGTGCTGAGGATCGAACTCAGGGCCTCATGCATGTGAGGCAAGCGCTCTACCGCTGAGCTACAATCCCAGCCCCAAAATGTCATTTTTTATAAGTATTTTTTAAATGAGTAGTATTATTTGCTTATCTGTTTATTGGGAGATAAGGGACACTTAATTTCTAAAAACTAAATCTAAAAATGTTAGCAATTAAACCTGTTTTAGGTCAGGCTCTAAATACAAATAAAATGATAATTAAAGAGATCATTTAAAATAGTTTGGGCATATGTGTACTCCATTATTTTGAAAAATTAACTACTGCAAAATTAAATAAATAGTTATGACTTCCATATATCATTGAAAATACAATCCAGTAAATAATATAGTCTGTAATTTAAACATTTAGATAACAAATTCATTTTTACAATAACCAGAAAAGTAGTTGGGATTCCATGATAAAAACTAAAGAGTATGGCCCTAATTATTTGATATTATACTGTATATGAATTTTGATAAAATCTTGTCTCATGAACCAATCTACATATTTATTTAATTTAATATCAAAATATGATATATTTTTCAGATCAAATTTTCTTACCTCTCAATTAATATATTCTTCTATTTGCTTTTTAATTAGGTCACTTTTTAAATCTTGTCAATCATTATATATATACAAATATTGAACATATAAGATGATTGAACTTGCATATCTTAAGTAAGATAAAGCTTGTGCATTTGATGAACTAATAACTGATATAATTATTCTTTTGTGTTTTGGTTTAGACAAAGTTGCATTGAGAAACTACTAGTTATGAATTATGTAGAATATGAGCAAAGTTTACAAAACAAAAAGTGGCTGTGAAGAAAATCATCATAAAGAAATGGCCAATTCAGAGAGATTCAAGATGGCAGATTAGAGGAAGATTCCATTTTCAGTTGCTCTGTAGCATTGGATTCAAGTAGGGGAAGCACTGCTTCTTAGTCACATAGGCAAAAGGTGAATTTCACTAAAATTCAGTACTAGACAGTTATAGTATTTTAAGAACTCAGAAATCCAGAAACAAGAAATAATACATTGGAGCCAAGTGGGTTACTGTAACATCAGAGGCACTCTTTTACCACAGAGGAAAGTGATAACACAGATTTACCTAAAGGAAATATTTGGCAGGGAAAAAAACCTGTAGATGAGCAAAGCAACCTGAATTAAGTTCACTCAGAGGTAATGACATGATGTTTGAAAAGTGCTTTGTATTTTTAAGCTGGAAAATGGAGTGCTGAGGTAGGAGCCATCTTAAGGAAGCCATGCTATAGCTTGCCACTGTGGGAGCCCAAGGGATCATAGTAAACATTGCCATACTGCCCAAGCAAGTGCCTAATGTGTGGCTCACTGTGTACCTAACAAAATATGAGTGAAACAGGCACAAAGAAGATTGCACCTGGGGGGATTCAAGTTAGAAAAACAAAGGAAGGTTTGTTTCTTTCTCTTTGAGTCTGGTGGCTCACTTGACCAGCTGAAGAGGGGTGGGAATCTGAAAAGTGGGTGCGAATACACTTGGGTACTAAGCCTGGGAAGGCTGTGTTCATGGGCAACAGAATTATGGAGGATTGTTTTTCTCATTCCTGCAGTAGAATTTTTGTAACTATGATCAGAATATGCAAGAATATTGGGACAACATTGGGAAACCAAATTTAAAAATCACTGAAATTTAAGAGGGTATGAGATGCACTCTAACAAAATGGAAAATCTCTCCATGAAAATAATAACAGAAAAATTTCACAACCTTGAGAACGACATAAATAATGGACATCCAGGTACAGGATACATTCATAACCTCAAGTAGACAAAATTTAAAAATAACCTTTCTATGACACATTGTAATTAAAATGCATAACACAGAGAACAAGCATAGAATTTTAAAAGCCTCAAGAGAAAAATATCAGATCACATTTGGTGGCAATAAGAATTATTTCTGATTCCAGGAGAGTTTGAAATGATATGTTCCAAGTCCTTAAAGAAAATTATTGTCAAGTAAAAAGCTATATTCACCAAAACTATCCTTCAAAATCAAAGAATAAACTAAAACCTTCCAAAATAAGCAGAAATTAAGAATTCTTTACACCTAAACTTTCAGTACAAAACTATACTTAAAGAAATAGTTTATAAAGAAGAAATCAGAAAAAAAAAACAGTGCTCATAATAAATAAATTTTATTTGAAAAAGTAGCTAAGCAAATGAGAAACCACAACAAACTAACAGTACCAAGTTTGAAATAAATCAAAATGGACATAAGGATGTAGTTCAGTGACAGCACATTTGCCCGGGACACTTAAAACATTGGGTTCAATACTAGTACCACACACACACACACAAAGGAATTAAAGAAAATCTCTCTATAATACCATTGAATATAAATTACTTCAATTTATATTCCAATTAAAAGACAGAGGCTAGGGGCTGGAGTTGTAGCACAATGATGGAGTGCTTGCTTCACATGTGAGGCACTGGTTTTGATCCACAGCACTACATAATATATAAATAAATAAATAAAGATTCTGTGTCCATCTATGACTAAAACTAAATAAATAAATAAAATATATAGGTTGGCAGAATTGATTAAAAAGTAGGACCTAACTATATGTTCTTTGAAAGAGACTAATTTTATAGACAAAGACAGCAGTAGGCTGAAAGTCAAAGAATGAAAATTAATTTACCATGCCAATGGAGACCAAAAAGAACCAGAAGTTATTTATGAAACTACTTGTAATTCAGTGTATCATTAAGGACTATTTTGAAAACTTATATTTCAATAAATTGGAAAACCTAGAAGTAGAAGATACATTTCTAAACACAACAACTTTCCAGAGTTGAATCAAGATGATATGCAAAACCTGAACAAAACAATTATTAGCAACGAGATAGAAGCATAATAAAAATTCTTCAAATAAAGAAAAGCCCAGATGGATTCTCAGGTGAATTCTATTAGACCTTTAAAGAAGTGCTAATGACAATGTTCCTTAAGTTGTTCCATCAAACAGAAAGGGATTGGACTCTTCTAAATTACTCTATGAAGACAGTATCACACTCATACCAAAACCAGAGAAGTATATAACACATGAAAGGGAGAAATCTAGAAATCAATATCCCTAATAAATTTAGACCAAAATTCCTAAATAAAATATTGAAAACATGTCAATAAAATCATACATCATAAATAAGTTGGTTTTATCCCAGTGATGCAAGAAAAGTTTAACATAAAAAATAAATAATATAATTCATCATATAAGTAGAATTAAAGACAAAAATCTCTTTGTCATCTTATTTGCAGAGAAAATCTTGGACAACATTCAGCACTCATTATAAAAACATTGAAGACAACAGCCATAGAAGCCATATAGTTTAATATCATAAAGGCTATATAAAAAACCCAAATTCAACATCATAATAAATGAAGGAAATCTGAAAGTATTTCTGTTAAAATCTGTAACAAGGCAAGAATATTTGTTCTTAACACTCTCATTAGTATAGTATCAGAAATTCTAGCTATAACAAGAAAGAGAAAAAATTAAAGAAATAAAAAGAAGAAAGGAAAAAGTCAAATTTGTTACTGTAGAAGATATGATCCTATATTTAGAAGTTCCAAAGTGTTCCATCAATAACTGCTAGCACTAATAGACAAATTCAAAGTAGAAAGTTATAAAACAATACACAAAAAGCAATATCTTTTCTATATACCAATAATAAATTGGCTTAGAAAGAAATCAGGAAAACAATCCCATTCACAATAGCCTAAAAAAAAAGAACCCTCAGGGTTAAATCCTAAATTTAGTCAAGGAGATAAAAGATAAAAAAACAGAACACTGAGAAAAGAAATTAAAGAAGACAAACAAGAACATGGGAGACCTCCCATGTTCATGGTAGGCAGAATTAATATTGGTAAAAAGGCCAAACTACCAAAAACAATATACAGACTAAATGCAATCCCCATCAATATGGGAAGCTGCTTCCTTCCACCACACTCTTCCACCATGATGTTCTGCCTCATCTCAGTCTCTAAGGAATGGAACTGGTTGTCTATTGACTGAGGCTTCTGAAACTATGAGTCCCCAAATAAACTTTTCCCCTCTAAAATTGTTTCTATTGGGTCTCAGTCCCAGTAGTAAAAAACTGACTAAAACACCAATTATCAAGAATATAAACAATAAAACATATTCAAGAAGATGTGGAGAAATCAGAACACTTTTACACTCTTGGTGGAATTGTAAATTACTATAACTAGTATGAAAATCAGCATGGAGTTTTCTCAAAATACTACAGATGGAACCATCATATCACCTAGCTATACAATTCATCAGTATTTACCCTGAAGAATTAATGTCATCATATGATATTGATACATGGTACCCATGTATATAGCAGCACAATTTACAATAACCAAACTATGGAACCAGGTGTCCATCAATAGATAAATGGATAAAGAAAATGTACTATGTATATACAATGGAGTTCTATTCAGTCATAAAGAAAAGTGAAATTATATCATTTGTAGGAAAATGAATGGAACTTGAGACCATTAGGTTAGGTGAAATACAACAAACTCAGGAAATCAAAGACTATGTTTTCTCTTATATATGGAAACTAAAGGAAAATAAAGAAAAGTGAGATATGTATCTCATAAAAATTAGAGAGAAATCAGTAGAGTAAAGGAAAAGCACTAGAGGAGGAAGCATAGAAGAGAAAGGGAAAATACTAGGGAATGATATTGGCCAAATTATATTTTTATATTGTGTGCATATAAAAATGTGTAATAAAAAATCCCATTATTATGTACAACTTTACTGCACCAAATATATGGAAAATTTTATATATTATTGAACAAAAAGAAAGAAAGAACTATTCTTTGATCAATGAATAAAAATTTTCCATATTCTTCCCATCAAATACATACAAAAATTAAGTATGCATCAGGAAGAAAGATAACATGGGCAAATACACAGAGATTTAAGTGCTAGCTTACTTGGTGATCCATAACTATCCTAATATGGTAAGAAATAGGAACATACTTGAAGTACCAGGAGGTAACTTCATTTATTAAAAACTACTATAAATTAAACTGTTAGGTGTTTCACATGAATAACTTACTTAATTTAATCCTTATGAAGAATTATTTAAAAATTTTTTAAAATTTTTTTATTTGTTCTAATTAGTTATACATGATAGCAGAATTCATTTCAATTCATTGTACACAAATGGAGTTGTACACAATGTAGAGTTGCACCACATGTACAGTCATACATATACCTAGGGTAATGATCATCTCATTCCACCATCTTTCCTGCCCCATGCCCCATCCCTCTCCCTCCCTTCTCTTTGCCAAGAATTTCTCCATTCTCCCCACACCCCACTTCCATTATGGTTCAGCACCCACTTATCAGAAAGAACATTTAGCCCTTGGTTTTGGGGGATTGGCTTACATCACTTAGCATGATATTCTTTAACTCCATCTATTTACTGACAAAAATCCACAATTTTATTCTCTTTTAATGCTGAATGATATTCTATTGTGTATATGTATCACAATTTCTTTATCCATTTATCTGTTTAAGGGAATCTAGTTTGGTTCTACAGTTTAGCTATTGTGAATTGAGCTGCTATAAATATTGATGTGGCTCTGTCACTATGATATGCTGCTTTTATGTCCATTAGTTACAGACAAAGGAGTAGGAGAGCTGAGTCAAATGTTGGCTCCCTTCCAAGTTTTCTAAGGAATCTCCACACTGCTTTCCATAGTGGTTGCACCAATTTGCAGTGCCACCAGTAAAGTATGTGTGCACCTTTTTCTCCACATCCTCACCAACACATGTTAATGCTTCTATTCTTGATAATTGCCATTCTGAGTGGAATGAGATGAAATCTTAGTTTTGATTTCATTTCTCTAATTACTAGAGAAGTTGAACTTTTTAAAATATATTTGTTGATTGATTGTATACCTTTTTCTGAGAAGTATCTGTTCAGTTCCTTAGCTTTTTTATAGATTGGGTTATTTATTTTTATGGTGTTGAGTTTTTTGAGTTCTTTATATGTCCTGGAGATTAGGGCTTTATCTAATGTGCTTGTACTAAAGATGGGATACCAATGTTGTGATATCCCACTCTGCAGGCACTCTCTTCACACCATTGATTATTTTCTTTGCTGAGAAAAAGCTTTTTAGTTTGAATCCATCCCACTTATTAATTCTTGATTTTATTTCTTGTGCTTTAAGAATCTGGTTAAGGAAGTCAGGACCTAATCTGACATGATGAAGATTTGGATCTATTTTTTCTTCTATTAGGTGCACGATCTCTGGTCTAATTTCTAGGTCCTTGATCCATTTGATTTGAGCTTTGAGCATGGTAAGAGATAATTATTTAATTTCATTTTGCTGCATATGGATTTCCAGTTCTCACAGCACCATTTGTTGACAAGGCTATCTTTTCACCAATGTATGTTTTTGGTGTCTTTGTCTAGTATGAGATAGTTGTTTTTATGTGGGTTTGTCTCTGTGTCTTCTATTCTGTACCATTGGGCTATATGTCTATTTTGGTGCCAATACCATGTAATTTTTGTTACTATAGGTCTGTAGTATCATTTAAGGCCTGGTATTTTGATGTCGCCTGCTTTACTCTTTTTGCTAAGGATTGTTTTGGCTATTCTGGGTTTCTTGTTTTTCCAAATAAATTTTATGACAGCTTTTTCTGTTTCTATGAGGAATATTGTTGGGATTTTAATTAGAATCACATTGAATATGTATAGTGCTTTTTGTAGTATGGCCATTTTGACAATGTTAATTCTTCCTATCCAAGAACATGGGAAATCTTTCCATCTTCTAAGGTCTTTTTCAATTTCTTTCTTTAGAGTTCTACAGTTTTCATTATATAGGTCTTTCACTTCTTTTGCTAGATTGATTCCAAAGATTTTTTTTTTTTTTGAGGCTATTGTGAATGAAGTAGTTTTCTTAATTGCTAATTCTGAGGGCTCATCTCTGATGTACAGAAATGCATTTGATTTATGATCGTTGATTTTATATCCTACAATTTTGCTGAATTCATTTGTTAATTATAGAAGTTTTCTGGTGGGTTTTTTTGGATCCTCTAAGTGTAGAATCATGTCATATACAAATAGTAATAGTTTGAGTTTCTCTTTTTGAATTCATATCCCATTAATTTGTTTCATCTGTCAAATTGCTCTGGCTAGAGTTTCAAGGACTATGTTGAATAGGAGTGGTGAGAGAAGGCATCTCTGTCTTGTTCCAGTTCTTAGAGGAAGTGCTTCAAAATGTTTTTCCATTTAGAATGTTGGTCCTGGGCTTAACATAGATAGCTTTCACAATGTTGTGGTATGCTCCTACAATCCCTAGTTTATCCAGTGTTCTGAATATAAAAGGGTGTTGTGTTTTATCAAATGTTTTTCTACAACTATTGAGATGATCACATAATTTTTATCTTTAAGCATTGTTGTGATGCAATTATTTTGATTATTATTATTATTTTTTGGTACTGGGGATTGAACTCAGGGGAAGTCGACCACTGAGCCACATCCCCAGCCCTATTTTGTGTTTTTTATGTAGAGCCGGGGTCTCATTCAGTTGCTTAACACCTTGCCCTTGCTGAAACTGGCTTAGAACTGGTGATTCTCCTGCCTCATCCTCCCAAAGTGCAGAGATTTCAGGTGTATGCCACCATGCCTGGCTGCATTTATTGATTTTTGTATGTTGAAATAACCTTGCATCCCTGGGATGAACTACATTTGATCATGGTGCACTATATTTATAATATGTTTTGTATGTGATTTGCCAGAACTTTATTGAGAATTTTTGCATCTA
The DNA here is from genome assembly GCA_004024805.1 of Geosciurus inauris. Classification (NCBI taxonomy): domain Eukaryota; kingdom Metazoa; phylum Chordata; class Mammalia; order Rodentia; family Sciuridae; genus Geosciurus; species Geosciurus inauris. The sequence goes on from PVHX01003354.1 coordinate 73,689, forward strand.
TGTTTATCAGGAATATCAGTCTGAAGTTTTCTTTCCTTGATGTGTCATTGTCTGGCTTAGGTATCAGGGTAATATTAACCTCATAGGATGAGTTTGGAAGGGTTTCCTTATTTTCTATCTCATGGAAAATTTGAGAAGTATTGGTATTAATTCTTCTTTGTAGGTCTTGTAGAACTTTCTTGACAATCCGTCTGGTCCTGGGCTTTTCTTATTTGGTATACTTTTGATAGTGTCTTTTATTTTATTGCTCAAAATTGATCTGTCTAAATTGTATATGTCCTCTTAATTCAGTTTGGGCAGTCTGTATGTTTGTAGAAATTTGTCTTTCACATTGGAGCATAAATACTGGAGTATAAGTGGATAGATACTGGAGTATAAATATTCAAAATAGTTTGTAATTATCTTCTGTATTTCAGTTGTATCTGTTGTGATATTTCTTTTTTCATCATGAATTTTAGTAATTTGATTTTTCCCTCTCCTTTTTGTTAGAGTCACTAAGGTTTTATCGATTTTATTTATTTATTCAAAGAACTCACATTTTTTGTCTCAATTTTTTTCAATTGTTTCCTTTGTTTCAATTTCATTGACTTCAGCCCCAATTTTAATTATTTCCTGTCATCTACTACTTTTGGTGTTGATTTGTTCTTATTTTTCTAGGACTTTGAAATGTAATTTTAGGACATTTTTTTTGTTCAGTTTTTCTTATTTTAATGAATGAGCTCAATGCAATGAACTTTTCTTTTAGCACTGCCTTCATAGTGTCCCAGAGATTTTGGTATGTTTTATCAAAATTCTCATTTACCTCTAAGAATATTTTTTTATCTTTTCCCTGATGTCTTCTGCTATCCATGAGTCATTCAATAGTGTATTGTTTAGTTTCCAGATGTTGGAATAATTTATATTTTTTATTTTATCATTGATGTTTCTAATTTCATTCCATTGTGGTTTGACAGAATGCAAGGTACTATCTAAACTTTTTTGTATTTTCTAAGAGTTGCTTTGTGGCATAACATATGGTCTATTTTATAGAAGGGTTTATGTGCTGTTGAGAAAAAATTGTATTCACTTTTTGATGGATGAAATATCCTATATATGTCTGTTAAGTCTAAATTATTGATTGTATTATTAAATTCTATAATTTCTTTAGTTTTTGTTTGGAAAATCTATCCAGTGGTAAGAAATTTGTGTTTAAGTCACCCAGTATTATTGTGTTGTTGTCCATATCATTCTTGAAATTGAGAAGGGTTTGTTTGATGTAAGTAGATGATTCATTGTTTGGGGCTTAAATATTTATGATATCTTGTTGATGTATGATTCTCTTAAGCAATATAAAATGTCCTTCTTTATCCCTTCTGACTAACTTTTGTTTGAAGTCCACTTTATTTTGTATGAGGATGGAAATCCTTGCTTGTTTACATGATCCATATGAGTGGTATTTTTCTTTTTTTCTTTCATCTTCATTCTGTGGGTGTCTTTTAAATAAAATGAATCGCCTGAAGGCAAAATATTTTTGGATTTTTTAAATCCAATCTTCCAGTCTATATCTTTTAATTGTTTAACATTCAGGATTATTATTGAAATATGGTTTGTATTCCCAGTCATTTTGGTTTCTTTTGGTTTTTTACTTGACTTAGTGCTCCTTTGATTGATTTTTCCTTTAGTTTACTTTCTCCTTTTGCTGATATTCATTATTATTTTTCATTTCCTCCTTATGGAATATTTTGCTGAGAATGTTCTGTTGTACAGGCTTTCTCATTGTAAATTCTTTTAACCTTTGTTTATCATGGAAAGTTTTATTTCATCATCAAATCTCAAGCTTAATTTTAATAAGATTCATAGTTGGCATCCATTTTCTTTCAGAGCAGGGTATATGTTGTTCTAAGATCTCCTAGCTTTAAGGCTCTGGGTTGAAAAATCTGCTGAGATCCTAATTGGTTTTTCCTTATATGTAATCAGAAACTTTTCTCTTGAAGCTTTTAAAATTCTATCCTTATTCTATATGCTAGGCATGTTCATTATAATGAGACTTGATGTGGATAGGTTGCAATTTTGTATATTTAGTGTTCTGTAAGTATCTCGTATTTGATTTTCCAATTCATTCTTCATGTTTGAAAATTTTTCTGATATTACTTCATTGAAGAGTATGTACATTCCTTTGATTTGTATCTCTGTGTCTTCCTCTATCCCAATAAATCTTAGATTTGGTCTTTTGATGCTATCCCATAATTCTTGGAGGTTTTGTTCATGGTTTCTTACCATCTTCATTATGTGGTCTACTTTATTTTTAAGATTTATATATTTTGTCTTCATTGCCTGAGGTTCTGTCTTTCAAGTGATCTAGTCTGTTGGTGATACTTTCTATTGGGTTTTTTATTTGGTTTATTATTTTCTTCATTTTGAGGATTTCAGTTTGTTTTGTTTTTCAGAATCTCTATCTCTTTCTTGAATTAATGTTTTGCTACCTGTTTTTGCTCTCTCATGTCCTCGTTGAAGTGATCAATTGTTGAATGTATTTGCTCTCTTAAGTCATTGTTTGATTTGCAGATTATTTTAATTATGTATATTCTGAACTTCTCTAATATTTCATCTACTGTGCTGTCAATGGATTCTATTATTGTATCATCTTGGTTTGTTTCTTCCTTTGTCTTTTTATGATTTTCATGTGCCTTCCTTTCTAGCAGTGCGGATCTGAGGTATTATAGTTTCTACTCTATAATCTTATAGAGTCTCTGCAGGTTACTGATGCCTCACTTTTAAGGAGAAGGTCAATATTAACAGTACCTAATGCAAACAATATACAGCCTTAAACCAAATATTTCCTATTTAGATGATTGTAGTTTGTTACAATAAACAGGAATGATCTGTTCAATAATTGTCTGCAATATAAACATTAGGTTTGCAAAAGGGTCTACAGGTTCTAATATGGATAAAGAAAAAAATGGAGAAGGGTGTAGGCTGTGATGTTTATGAGGTAGGAGGTAAGAATACAGAGGAATTAGATAATAGAGTGAAAAATAAATTAAAAGAAGTTGTCTGTTAACAGAATAAAAGATAGAAAGAGGAAACCCATTGCATGGCTCTCTTCTGCCTCTGAAACAAGATGGTGGCTATTAGCACCATTATTCATATTAGCAAGGATACCTCTGGTGTTAACAGGCCTGCATTGACCTTGGTGATGGTCTTCCATGTTCTTGTTATTGTATCTAGATTGAAGTAGCCATGTCTGTAGTTGATAGGGGTTAGAGTCAAACCATAAGTACCTCAGTGTTGAGCTTCCAGTTACCAGCTGGTGTCCCAAGGTAGAGTCTGCCACAACTAAATAAAGTGGTGGCAGCAGCAGGGGTAACCTGAGATAGTGTTGGAGGTGGTGTTAACCACTTTTAGAGATGGGGCTAAATGGGCAAGCCCAATGATGGCTTTGGGTGGCCTACTTGTAGATGTAGCACTATGGTATGTAGGTATGGTCCGCAGCATGGTGGGCAGTCCTGTGCTTGGGCCTGTGCTTGAGTCCATGTCTGGGCCTGTTTGTAGATGTAGCACTATGGTATGTGGGTGTTGTCCTCAGCATGGTGGGCAGTCCTGTGCTTGAGTCTGTGCTTGGGCCTGTGTCTGGGTTCCTTGTGAGTTGGTGGCATCCTGGACCTGGACTTGGTCTCTGTGCTGATCGTTGGGGCTGTCCTAGGCCTACCTAGTCTCCAAGAGTGTCAGCAAGGCTGTCCTGGGCCTGCCTGGGTCTGTCATGAAGATTTATTCTGGGATAGGCTAACACAAAATTCTTTTAAGTAGACCAAAGAAATTTAGATTGGTGACTTGATAGTAATTTTCTCAGATATATTTAATTTTGCTGCATCTCAATAAAGCCCTTGCTCCTCCTAAAATTTAATGCTGCTTCTAAGGACTTGGACCTCTATAACTGAGGCCTGAACAAAAAATATACTACTTGCTAAACTAAGACATTGACTTTTGGTTTGAATACAAGAAGAAAAATAATTTTTTAAAAAGGTAATACCAAGGTTATGCAATCAACAATCTAAATTTTAGTATACAAGTCTAAAATACAACTTGGGAATAACTCATCTGAATTCAAAGAAAATAAAATGGATAATAAGGAAGAAAAAACTTGAGAGGTAATAAGCTTTGAGTAATGGGAAGGGCATTCACATTGGCAAGAAAACTGGCATTCTAGTTAATTAGACCAAATAATAAAAGGACTTGCCTACCTGTGTGTGAAGATGTAAGGCAACAAAAGCGATGGATTTTACATTTTAAATTAGTCCACAAATAATATCAGAAATAAATATATGAAACTAAAAAATAAGATTAACTATAATTCTGAGTGATTTCACATAACTCAAATGATTCAGCAAGTATGTGGACTTAATCACATACTGAATTTAAAAGAGGGTCCTAGAACAGAAATTTATATTTATACCTTTGAATTCATATTATAGTTAATTTTGTATCAATTTGACTGTATGTAGACTGAGACCAAAAATATAAAAATTAAAAAAAAAAAGAAATTGGGGAAGCCATTTAAGGGCTATAAAGAGGGCCTAAATGTATGGTGAAAATAAGCCAAAAGGAAAAATTAAGGGCATTTATTTTTCCAAAATAGAGAGGTGCTCCATAATAACTAGTGTTGAAAAGTGATTGAATAAGATAAAGATAACAAATAAGAGTGTGCAAACACCTTAGCAATCATTCCATTAGAAGTCTCAGAACAGTTTTAACAGAATAACTAAAGTATTTGTGGATTTGTAGGGAGGAAACACAACAGGTTATAAAGTGAAGAAAATAGACATCAATTACTTTTTCAAAATATGTGTTCATGAAGTCAGGAGATGATGATAATGGTGGTGGTGGTGGTAGTGATCATACTGTGTGTGACTATTCTGTTTTTGCTTCTGTGAAGCATATAATGGATATTAAGTCTTTTGACATGTCAAAGTAGATGTGACAATATTTTAATCAGGAAATATAAGTAAAAGTTACTGGAAGACTGTCTGTATCAACTCTTTAGAATCAGTGGGTGACATCCTCTATTCTTTTTCTTTTAACAATGGTCACTTTGCTGAAAACAGAACTTCCTCTAGTTATATGTCATGAAACAGAGGTTACAGTGATCCTGAAGTGGTATAGTGAGTGAGAATTCATTTTTTTTACCTACATGATTCAGATTCAGATTTTCTCACTATTGAAAAATAAAGCAAGTTCTAATCAATTAACAGAAATGTATCTAAACATATTTTAAAAAGTGTGCATTTGCATGTGTGCGTGTGTGTGTGTGTGGGTGTGTGTGTGGTTTATGGTAAAGAAATTGAGTAATAGTTTCAATAAAAATAAACTTTTGTGATTCTGTTTTCTAATATAATATTATTTTTATAAAATAGATTCTTTTACAAGGAAAATAATTATTGTGCAGTTTTGACTTTTAAAAGTAAAAAAAAAATTATGTTTTTCAAACAAAAAAGGTAGAAAATATCTTAACAAAATACAGTAATATAGAAAAAAATAAATCATAAATACAGTGCATTTAAATCATAAAGTATAATATAATTTATTTTACTGTCTGGTGTTATAGTCAGCTTTTTCACTGCTGAACAAAGAGCCTGACCAGTACAATTGTAAAGGAGGAAAGGTTTACTTGCGGGCTCATGGTTTTAGAAGTCTTAATCTATAGAAGTCTGATTCAATTTCTTGGGGCTCAAGGTGAAGCAGAACATCATGGCAGAAGACTGTGGCAGAAGGAAGAAACTCACATGGTGATCAGTAAGCAGAGAAAGTGAGAAAGAGAGAGAGAGAAAGAGAGACAGAGAGAGACTCCACTGGCGAGATATAAATATACACCTTCAAACCATGCCCCAAATTCCATGTCATCCTGCCATAACTCTCATTTACCATTCAATTAATCCCTATCAGGAGATTAATTGGCTCACTGAGTTAAGACTCTTACAACCCAAATACTTCTCCTCTAAATCTTCTTGCATTGTCTTACACGTAGCTTTTGGGCAACAACACATCTAAACCATAACATTCCATCCAACCCCCAAAAGCTCATGCTCATCTGAAAATGCAAAATATATTGTCAATCCCCAGGAGTCCCCGCAATCTTAACAGTTTTAATATTTCTCAAAGTTCAAGTCCAAAGTCTTCTCTGAGGCTTAATGCAATCTCATATAGTGAGCTCCTATAAAATTAAAATTTACAAGTATTCAATATATAATCATACAAAATAAACATTTCCATTCATAAAATTAGGGGCATAGAAAGAAGGGATGGTACCAAAGCAAGACCCAAACCCAGCTGAGCAAAGTCCTGGAGTTTGGAGAACATAATGTTTTCTCAAGAGTGCTTGTGTAGCTCCACCCCTCTGGCCTTGTTGGTTGCAGCCCAAGTGGCCCTTCTGTTGTCTTGTATCAGCTCTATACCTTCAGCTTCCTGGAATGATGTCCTACATTACTAACATCGCTTAATCTTAGGGGTCTCCACTGCACCTTTTGTTTTCTCTTCACATGCCTACATTTTGACTTGTCAGGGACTGCCTGCAGAGACTCTGTCCCTGCTGCACCTTACCTGGCCTCCCAGGCCTTCCTTTAAAATCTTGGTGGAAGCCTCCATGAATTCCTAACTCCAGCATCCTGCATTCCTGTGGAACCAGCACCACCTGGTTGTCACCAAGGTCTGTTTTCACCTGGAGTAGTAGTGAAGGCTCCAGAAACCCTGGCTGCAGAAGCCTCTGAGTGGCTGGGTGACTGAGCATGTGAAATAAGCCCCCTAGGCCTCCTTGTGCAAGAAGAGTATCCCACTGGTCTCTTTCCAAGAGAATTTTTATCTTTACTCCCTTTAGCTTTAGTTGGGTATGGTCTTGCTAGCTCCTGAGATGCCCTCAAACCATCTTTCTTATTGTCTCTGGGCCAGATTTTTAGCATTTCTTTATAGGCAGTTATGTCTTTAACAAGTGCAATTTCCTTAACACTAGTTTTACTCCTGCCTTTCAAGTCCATGTTTTTGAAATCTTTAAGCTCTACTTTCTTCTCCTGATTATAACAATAAATTTGGCTAAAAGCTGCCAGCAATATTCATGTCACCGCCTAAATGCTATGCTTTCTAGAAATTCCTTCCACTAGATTAAAAAATCCATTGCTTTTAAAATCAACCTCACAGAAAGTTTTAGAACATGGGGAAAATGCAGATAATTTCTCAGCCAGAACATAACATAATGGCTTCTAGTCTAATAACCAATAGCGTCCTCCTTTTTCTCTAAACTCTTTTGAGCTCTTTCTTCACTGTCCATGATCCTATTGACATTCTGGTTTTCTGAGCTCCCACAAGAATCAGCCATTAAGCTCCATATACAACAACCTAAAGCATTTCCAGCTTGCACTGCTAAACAACTCAAAATTCTTCCCATCAATTCCAAAAAAACTCAAAAAGCTTCTGAGCCACATGATCAGTTTAGTCACATCAACACTCTTGGTACCAATTTCTGATTTAGTCAGTTTTTTCCCTGCTGTTACTAAAGGACCTGACCAGAACAACTGTAAAGGAGGAAATGTTTATTTGAGGGCTCACAGTTTTAGAGGTTTTAGTCCATAGAATGCTGGATCCATTACTTGGGGCTTCAGGTGAAGCAGAATATTATGGTGGAAGACTATGGCAGAGGGAAGCAGTTGATATGGTGATCAGCAAGGAGACAGAGAGAGAGAGAGAGAGAGAGAGAGAGAGAGAGAGAGAGAGAGAGAGAGAGAGAGAGGAGAGACACAGACTCCACTGACTAGATACAAATATATACTCCCAAGTCATGCTCCAATTTGCACCTCCTCCAGCCACACCCTCTCACTTCAATTATCACTCAGTTAATCCATTTCAGGGAATTAATTTACAGATTGGGTTAAGATTTTTACAACCCAAACATTTCTCCTCTGAATCTTCTTACATTGTCTTACACATGTATTTTGGGTGACATCACATCAAACCATAACATGTGGGATCATTTTGGTGGGCTTTTCATGTTTTGTATTTTATATGGTGAAATTCATCAATCTACTTCTTTCCCAGATTATTATTACATAAAGTAAAGACAATAATTTGTGGATAATACTGGAAAGTTTTGAGGTTGATTTTATGTTTAATTGTCTATTTCTAGATTAGCCTTTTCTAAAGAACAATTTATTACTTATTACTGAGTCCTAATCTCTTACATGGCCCTATTAACTGTACAGCATGTTGAAATGTATTATTTATTTTGGTTGTGAAAATTCATATCTCCCAGGCTGTGTAATCTCTCGTTCATTCATCTCTTCTGCTTTTACCATTATACATATAAATTGGCATTCATAAATAATCTAAAAGATTTTACATAAATATTACTTTGAATGTGCCCCCCTCCTTTTTGTAGTATTCTTCACAATATGTCCTAGCAGCCTCAAGCACCAAGAGTTCTGATTTCTTCTTCCTCAACTCACCACAGTCTTTATACTCTGCTTTGGTCACTCATTTTCACATTTTGCCTGGAGATTTCCTTCAGGGGCACACTTATGAAGTATTCAGGTTCACTTGGTTTACTTTTGTTCTCTGCAGTATTACTGCCTATGCCTCCTTGTTTCTACTATCTAAACATTTTTGCATGTATTTTCAATTTTCTTCTTATTTAAAAATAAGACAGAATGTCTGATACCAGTTTTTCCAATAAGGATGGAAGTGCAGGTTTGTACTTGCTTCTAATGTTGTTTAAAAATCTGCTCTGTCACTTTCTATAGATTCTAATATTTTAAAAAAATTATTTATATAAACAAGTTGAACATGATAATTCTAATCATATGATATAGTAAAATTAATATCTGCAGAAATGAATCTCTGGTAAACATAGAGTTTATTGATTCACATTTAGGTTCACCCTTTCTTATTTTTGTATGCTTTGTAATATTTGACAGTTCATTAACTATTGCCCTCAACCAATAATTAGTGTTCTCTGGGATCTAGGAGAGTTGTCTTTTCTTTCCATATATCCTTTCTTCCTTTTATTCCACTATGGATTTTAGACTTCCTCAAAACAAATTAAATATGTAAAAATCCCTGACTCATTTGAAACTGATTGTTTTAGTTAGCTTTTCTGTCACTATGATCAAAAGACCTGATAAGAACAACTCAAAGGAGAAAATATTTATTTTGGCTCATGGTTTCAGAGGATAAGTCCATAGTCAGCAGACTCCATGGCTGTAGGACTGATGTGAGGCAGAAGATCATGGCAGAAGGACAAAGAAGAGAAAAGCAACTTAGGACATAATATCCAGGAGACAGAGAGAGTTCTGCTTACCAAGGACAAAATATAAACAAAGGCACAGGCCCAGTGACCTTCTTCCTCCAGCCAAACCCTACCTGCCTAGAGTTACCACCCAGTTAATTCATATCAGTGAGTTAATACACAAATTAGATTAAGCTCTCCTAATGTAATTATCTCATTTCAAACATTCTTTCATTGTCCCACATATGAACTTTTGAGTGATTTCTCATATCTATACCATACAGCATATTCAGAATCCATGCAAACCAGAGGGTCAAGTCTGTGACCACAAACTCCCCAAGATGTCATTATCTCCTCCTCCTTTAATTTCATTTTTTCTTTTTTTCACTATTTTGTGGCAAGGAAGCCTTCTCTGAACTTCTCTATACTTTGTTTACTTCTATTTAAAAGAATTAATTCCTGGTATTCCAGATCAAGACAGGAGACTTTGCAAGACTTAACTGCAATATGTGTCCTTTTGGTCTACCTCAAGCAGAAAATTAAAATAGATCTGAGTGTGGGTAAATGCCACAATCTCAATTGCTAACCTTTCTGTATTGCAGATTTTATGTATAATTGACCTGGAAGTTTGTCATTGTCTTTTCAGATAGTTTAAAATCATTTCAAATAGCAGTCCTGTTTTTTTTTTTTGTATTAGGGATTGAACTCAGGGACACTCAACCACTGAGCCACATCCCCAGCCCTATTTTGTGTTTTATGTAGAGATAAGGTCTCATTGAGTTGCTTAGCGCCTCGCTGTTGCTGAGGCTGGCTTTGAACTCGCGATCCTCCTGTCTCAGTCTCCCAAAGTGCTAAGATTACAAGCGTGAGCCACCACGCCTGGCTAATCTTGTATTTTTAATAAAGCATTTATTTTCTTTTAACCTTTGACCAAAGAAACTTTCCTTGCCACTATGGGAGATTTGAATTCTTTATAGCTATTTTGTAAGAATTATGTAATTTTATTTAGAATTTAATATAAAGAAATTTAAATGTTTTGCCATGTCTGCTTAGTTCATACTTGTGAATGATGAAAATTGAATCACTATATAAATGGTTAAATTTTTATTAATTGATGTAAAAGGCATTGATGTACTATCAATTTTTCCCTTATGTATACATTATATATTCAAGAAATAAGGTTTTCTGAATTTAGATATACACAATTTAATATTTTACAACTTAAAATAACATTTGAACAACATTTGAAAATCAGCTATTACTTATTATGAATATTGAAACAAAAAGTTATGATTTCAGTTGAACTTGTATTTACAAACCCAATTAAATTAATATTTTGGTAACAATGAATTGTGTTCTAGAGTAATGCCTCAATTCCAAATAAAATCCTCTTAGAAAAAAATATATATTGTAGCTCTCTTAGGTTCAATAGTTCATAAGAAATATCCAAATAGATAATATACAAATTTTGAATATGACTTTATTTATTCATTGTGGTTTTATACAAAGAGGTATTTATCTCTTAGATTCTATGAATTTGTAATACTAATAGCATGCAAGAAATTCAAAAGATAACTACTTTGGTTTAATATTCAGTGATGATATGAAATCACTCAGAGCTTCAATTACATATGGTATGTCTTAATCACTATTTGAATAGATTGTGCCTTTACTTAAGTGAAACATGTGGTTTTGGGCTGCTTCACCAGTACAAATTTCTACACTATTTTGTAAAACTGAAATATAAAAAATCATACAATCCATATTTGTTATAAAATAGTCTCATAGGGGATATTTATTTTGTGACTAATTTTTTTTTTGTACTACTCTAATTCTTCACTAAGTCAAATCCTTATAACAGTTCTTAATACTCTAATATTGAGTTTAATCCACCACTATCAATAGGAACTAAACAAATGTTACTTTTGGCATCACATGAGACATTGCTTTTGGTAAAAACTATGTTTTAAAAGGTTAGCATTCAATAGGCAAGAGGGATTGGAAGAACAATTTTTATTTTCAGGATAAGAAGGCTACATTGGACTTTAAGTCTGTCATCATTCAAATGAATTGAACCATTATAACTATACTTACAAATCCTGGAAGTCACAGAAAAAAAATCCTTATTCTAAAGCCCATGCCAGAAATTTAGCATTTCCCTAGTAGCAATTTTTTTTAATGCTTCACTACTGAAGATATTGTTAGAAAATGTTAAAAGGATTTACCACGTAAATTCACCTGGTTAGAATGACTGAATATGGCAATAGCATATCCCAAAAACCATATTAGAAAAAAAGCACTGTTCAGTTTTATACATATGAGCAGGATATAAAGAAAGGAGACAAGTAAAATAAATGACTATTTCCAGACTAAAAAATTAATTTATTAAAATGGGTCATGAAATAAATGTAAAAAGGTAAACTAAACTATATAAATGATAATTGTATTTGTTTAAATAAATGTATTGTAACCAGGGATGATGGCACATGCCTATAATCCGAGCAGCTCCGCAGGCTAAAGCAGGAGGATGCAAGGTCAAAGCCATCCTCAACATTTTAGTGAGGCCTTAACCAACTTAGCAAGACCCTGTTTCAAAAAAAGAAATAAAAAGGTAAAGGTTTTGCCCTAATTGCCCTAAGGTTTCTAGGGGCAATTTATAGCCAGCTCCTGAGAAAAGGAAACCTATCTCATTGATTACCTCCCACTTCCGTGCTCCTGGACAAGGCATGACTGCTTATATTTGGTATAGGGTGCTCCCTTGCATGAATAGACCATGGCAGATTGACTTTTAAACTGATTGGTTGAAAGGGACTATATATTCCTCCCCATTTCCGCAATAAACGAGTTCCTGCCCTGACTGGTCTCCCTGACCCGTCTGATTGTCCCCGGGGAGAGGGCTGTGAGAGGGCTGGGTGCAGGCGGTTCCACCTCACCAGGTTAAGGCCCTCTCCTTCCCCTGCAGGCTTGGGGGAAATATAGGGCTAAAAATCCCAGCAAAAAGGGCTGAAATTGTAGCTTAGTGGGTGTAATTCCTGGTACCAATTTTATTTTTTAATTATAAGATTTCCATTCTATATGACAATATCTAACTCAATTATAATGTGCATGGATGAAATACAGTAAAATTAGTCTATTACTTGGTTATTGTCATAAAATATGATCAGTTAATTAAATATAAGATTTTGGGGCTAAATTTATAGCTCATGGGTAGAGTGCTTACCTACCATCAGTGAGGTCCTGGATTTGATCAATCTCACCATAATAAAATAAAGTAAGTTTTTATTAATATGAGTCACCTTAAATAATATATAAATATTATAAGAATTTGAAATATGTACTAAATTCTGAAAAATATTTAAAAATCCAATTGAATTCAATATTTACATTTGAGAATATGTTTGTTGAGTGAATTCACTAAACTCAAATTCTAACAAATATCTATTCATAGATTTGCAATGGTTTTTATTTTTCATCCAATGGGATATGCCTGCCATTTTTAAAGAAATTTATTTAGAATAATGATACTATTTCATACACAAAGATATATTGAAGGGGTGTTTTGGTTTAGATATGCCGTATCACCAAAAATCTCATATGTGAGATAATGCACAAATATTCATAGGTGAAATGAGAGCCTTAACCTTATCAGTGAATTAATCCCATTGGTATATATTAAATGGGTAGTAGGTTGTAGCTAGAAGAAATAGGTCACTGAGGGCATGCCTTTGGGGGTTTATATTTTGTCCTCAATGAAAAGAACACTCTGCTTCCTGATTGCCATGTCCTGAACTTCTTTCCTCTGCTACACCCTTCTGCCACAGTGTTCTGCTTCACCACAGGCACAGAGCTATAGAGTTGACCAGTCCTGGACTGAACCTCTGAAAATGTGAGCCAAAATAAACTTTTCCTCCTTTAAGTTACTCTTGTTAGGTATTTTAGTCCCAGCGTGAAAAATCTGACTAAAACAAGGGGTTTCTGAGAATTTAGTTTGCTAAAATTCATCATTTATCTATATATAGAATTATAATAAATTTCACATGCTCTTAACTCATCATTTTAAAGTTACAAAACAGTTGAATTGTAAACAAATCTCATTTGAATTAACTACAATATGAATAAAAAGAACATATAATGAATGTGAAGTTAAATTTTATGTAAAAAATTGTTCTTGCTTAATTTTCTGCCATTGTCATTTGTCAAGTGACACTGTCAGTAAATTCTACTTAAATTAACATATTGAGCCAATAAAATTTCACTGTGACTTCTGACTTAATCTTTGTTTTAGACCTATTTCTTCTAGCTACAACCTACTACCCATTTAATATATACCAATGGATTAATTCACTGATAAGGTTAAGGCTCTCATTTCACCTATGAATATTTGTGCATTATCTCACATATGAGATTTTTGGTGATATGTCATATCTAAACCAAAACACCCCTTCAATATATCTTTGTGTATGAAATAGTACATTACGTATCTTCTGTAATGGTACATTAGCATATCTTCTGAAAACTCTCTACAAAATACATATTAAAACATATCAACTAAACTATGGTAATCCTTCTTATTCTATGTGGTCTTCATCATTCTTCTTTTCATGGATACTCTATTTTCCAAGTTTTATGGTAGTATTAGAGTGGTAATTCTAAGACCACAAATCAAGCATCATCACTATGCTAATCTCTCTTTTTTAAAAATATTTTTTAGTTATACACGAACACAGTGTCTTTATTCTGTTTACTTATTTTATGTGGTGCTGAGGATCAAACTCAGTGCCTCACATGTGCAAGGCAAGTGCTCTGTCACTGAACCACAACCTCAGTCCCTATGCCAGTCTCTTGATCATATCATAACATACTGCAACTTCTAGCTCATATTAAAAAAAAACACCTATAATAACTAATCGAGGGTTTTCTCTTTAAGTTGTTTATTACCATAATATTCTTACCTTGCTCCATTCTAAGGCTTCTGTCTTGTTCATGAATTGCAATTTAATTATCATATTATGTATTTTCTATACCCCATGCTAGATTAATCCTGTAATGAATTCCTATTTTATTTTGCCTTGGTGTCCATTTTGATTATTAGATGAATTTTTTCATTCTAAAAATAGGACTTTTTCATCCTTGATATTCTTGGCACAGTTTCCAGTTTTCTATCCCCTCAGAGTTCCTCAATGTATTTGATCTGAACATCAACTTTATGCAACTACCTCTTGATCACCGTCTCCCTACAGGATAGCCAGATACTGACTCACCTTGCTGAAAACCACACCCAACATATACAGAGATGCCATAACGACTACTTCCCAGTCATACCGTGAATCCATGGGCATATTCTTGCTTTTTCTATATCCATAAATTACAACTTTTTACAGGAAATCTGCTTGGGTGTCTTCATGGATCCCTGGGCCTATAAGCCACTTGCACACTCTTGCTCCCTACCCACTGATTAAATGAATGTATGTGTTCAAATGTTTCCTCCTTTTCCCATTGAATCTTTTTTTTTTTTTTAAATATTTTTTTAGTTGTAGATGGACGCAATATCTTTATTTTTATTTATTTATTTGTATGTGGTGCTGAGGATCGAACCCAGTGACTCACGCATGCAAGGCAAGCGCTCAACCACTGAGCCACAGCCACAGCCCTCCCATTGAATCTTCAAGGTGTGATATCCTCTTCTCTCTGAGACCTTTAAGAAATAACCTGCTTTAGATATTTCTTGTTTTGTTGAATTATCTTTTGTGTGTCCCTGACCAGTGCACCTGAAATTAATTTTTTTCTCTGTTAGGGCTGTAGAAACTGACCACATTGGCAGGAATAATATGCTAAGACCAAAATTCAGATAAGAGGCCTGAGAACATCTACTATTATACATAGTTTTCCTGTAAAAAAGACACCTGGTCATAGTTCAGACACTTAGGCATTTGGCTCTTCACAAGAATAAGGAAGTATCCCATCAAAGTTCACATTGCAAATTGTCAGGACCAAATCTCTAAAGTCCCATCAGGGCAAACACAGAGTTCATACCTTCCCTCTAGAGAGAAACTCTAAGACCAACTTAGGAAAAATAAATAACAACCACAGTCTCCTCCCTGGCTTTACCCCCCATATCACTTTTGTCTTCAATCTTTTCCTATTATTTTCTGAAATTATATAATATTTGCTTCTTTACAGCTACTAATCACTAAATAATGGGGAAATATTCTGACAAATAAACTGTTAAGCACTTTTGTCACTAAGTAAACATTATAGAATATACCTAAACTAACCTAGATAGTATGACCTGCTACATACCTAAGTTATATGTCTATATTTGGTATAGCCAATGACTCCCAAAGTCAAGATGATCAAAACAAGAGATAAAATCAAGCACAAGAGAATATTACGTAATCATAAGATGCATAAACATCAGATGTATGAGCATATTCTGTTGTACAGTAAAATCTTTATTAGTATCAGTACACTCTAAGATAATGATGGAAAATGGCATCATGAATACTTAAACCAATAATATTATCAAGTATTATATGCTGTATATATTTACATGTGTGATGCTTTTGTACAACTGGCAAGGCAACAGAGGTATTTCCACAAACAACACCACAAATGTGAGTAATGTATTGTGCTACGACATTATGATAGCTGTGATATCACTACCCTATAGGAACTATTCAGCTCCATTATACAGATGGAAGGAAAATGTAAAGGACTACTTTTTCTGTAATGTGACAGAACCTAAACACCTGATATTTTACAAAATTATATAAATGGTAAGAGAAACTGTCAGTAAGGTTATTTTGATACACATAGACCAGGAATTTAGACATCCAAAAAGCAAAGAAAAAAAACCCTGAAAATATATAAATAAAAGGCATTTATTAAGTGAAACATAATAGAGTGTATTTCTAAAGATTAAGACAATTTCTTATAATTATTCCATAGTAGTTTTTTGAATGTCCTTGTAATGTGTTTATTGAAAAAATCAAGTAACACAAAAGCCTATATAGTTGGAATTTAACTTTGTCATATTACACATGGCACATTGTCCTTGTCAACCTTATCAATTACTCTATTAAAAGGGATTTATTATATTAGTTTGCAACTGCATGTCTGAAACTTGTGCTGACAACTTTTCATTCAACTGATCAGTTCCCTCTTCTAAAAAATCAATTACTTTATTATATTTTCTAGACCATTACCTGGGATTGAAGTAAGTTTCACAAGATAATTACTTAGGTTGTCCTTTCTAGTACATTTACATCTGAGTTTATTAACCTTTTTAAGCCAAGGGAGAACAGAATTTCTAGAGATTTACTGACATCTGCTTGTCTGAACCTCTTGCCTATGCCATTCATAAGCTTATACTATCTCATTTGAATATATGTTTATATATTTTCAGTTTCATTAATATTTTGATTGAAACATAGAAAATTGAATACATTTTAACATATTGTACCTAAATAATAAGCATAGAAATATTTTTGAAGAAAAGTGAAATAACTCTTCTAATTATAATATGTAAGCAAGATTCAAATTAGTTCTGCATGTTCAATATGCTTTTATGGTAGCTAATATGATGAGAAGTTCTTCTAATGGTGTGTTAGTCAGATTTTCATCACTGTGAGCAAAATATCTGACAGGAACAACTCAAAAGAGGAAAAACTTATTTTGGAATCAGCATTTCAGAGGACTGAGTCCGGTGACTCCATTGCTCTCACCATGAGTTGAGGCAGAACATAATAGTGGAAGAGCCTGATGGAGGAATGCTATTCGTCTGTGATAAATGGGAAGCAGAAAGAGAGGAGAGAAAGGAAGGGCTCAGAGACATAGTGTTCCTAAGGCAAGCCTCAGTGACCTCTAGTTATAACCACCACCCATCTACAGTGACTACCAGTAATATATTCAAATTATTAATCCATCAAATGGATTAATCCACTGATAAGATCAGAGTCCTCATATCTAATATTTTCACCTCTGAACATTGCAGCATTGTCAAACACTTAAGTTTTGGGGAAAATATTCCAGATTTAAACCATAATAAGTAGTAATAATATTTTCTCCTTTATTTGCAAGATCATAGTTTAAATAAATTTTAGTGCAATGTTAGCCTGTTGGCTGTACTATATTCTAGTATCCAATATTCTTTAAAGTTTCTGACCTAAGAGGTATAAAACTTAAATGGGAATTTGACTACTTTGGGGCAAATAACATTGTCAAAAGTGACTAAGTATCTCTTAAAATGTTAAAAAAAATTATGTTTTTATTATAAGACTAGTCAAAAATATTATAGTTCTTTACAAAAATGACTTATAAAGTCACTAAGTAAATATTTGGTATTTTAACATTATTCTTAAAGATCTAGCCAATGCAAATAAATAGAGAATCAAATAAGCATATATAATGAAAAACAGGAAAACAAAGAGAAAATTATGGTTGTTCACAAATTAGATTGCATACATGAAACAACAGGATTAAAAAATAAAGTATTGCTGTGGATGCAGCTCACTGGTAGAGCTTTTGCCTAGCATGCAAAAAGCCCTGGGTTCAATTCACAATGCTGCAAAAATATAAAAATATAAAAATTAAATTAAATTTAAACAAGAAAAAGAAAGTAAATAAAAGAGAGAAAAAGAGGGAGATGACCATACCTGGCAAATGACAATACTAAATACAAAAACAAAAAAATAGATTTTTCTACATCAAAAATAAGCAAATAGAAAATAAAATTTAAAGTAGGCAACAAAAACAAACTCTGTGTTATAATAAAATGAGATGCATTAAAAACTATAATAAAAATTAAAGGACAGAAGAAAGCTTTATGTAAATTACGGTAGTTTGCTTTTGGAAAGGAAATACATATTCAGCAGCATCTCATTACTGTTGTTAGAACAGTTTTATGCAATCTTTTTGGATGTTAGTCTTAAGTATAATCAAATATAAAATGTCCATTTCCCTTGATCCAGAAATTCTTCTCCAATGTATTGCCCTTCAGATACTGTTGCAAAAGTGAAAAATTGTTTATCTAAGAAGAATTTTTAAAAAAAATCTTTGATTATAATAGTAAAACTGTAAAGACATATCACAAAAGAGAGCACTTGCTATTTAAATGATTATATAAACACACCATTTCCTCAGTAATTAAGTAATCTAGTATAATTATCTAATCTTCATAATTACTTTATGCATATATAATTATTACATACATATGTATATAAACGTGTAGTATTCTATTACAAAAAACTTAGCAAAAATGTATTATGTAAGTATGTGCACTTAGTGAGATCTGGATATAGCTCTTCAAAATGTCAAACACTATTATCACTGAAAGGTTGAATTTCTCATAATGGTTTTGGTTTGAGGTTGTGGATTTGATGCATTTCAAAATATTTTCTTAAGGAACAAACTTTTAAATAATTGAGTATTTATATTTGTTTAGAGACTTGAGCATATTTTATCAATATAGAAATAATCTTCAGAACAATTTAATGCATGGTTTTAAGACCAGTACATAAAGTAGAAAATGCATTAATTTTAAAATTATTCTTAGAAATTTGAATGTTATTTTTACTAAAACTATATTTATATTTGAAGCTACTTAGTGGATGAATTATTATATTTTATAAAATATACACTTCTTTCAAAGATATGAATCATAATGATGTATGGAAAATCATTTTCAAATATACAGAAAAAATAAACACTATCATAAAAATTTCATAGCTATGATTCCAGACTCAAAACAGCCAATTGTTACCTCTATTTTCTTCACCCTTAGGAAAAGTCTTGTTTTGGTAATGAGCATTCATTAAACATGTATTTAACTTTTTTTCAAAATAAAAATAACTATTTATAGACAGAACTATGTTATAAGATGATACAAAAATATTTTCTATTATTTCTGTACATATTTTGTCCTCTAATGCAAAGCAAATTTATATTCATTAAAAATCATATTATAAAAAAACATTTGAATTATTATTCTGCTTTTTGTAGTCTCAATTATGGCTCTATAAAAACTCATACTTTATCCTTCTTCATCCCATATAATAATTTTAGTATAAAACTGAACAAATATTTATTCTAACTTCAAATAAACATTTAATTGTATTATTGGCATGCTCAAAACTAAACTAAGAAAAATGGCTGGCTACCTAAAAACAAAAAAGCAAAAACACCATATTGAATATTCTTAACTCTGAGACAACTATAATCTGATAATTATAATGAAACATAATAGACATTTTAGTACCATAACATACAAACTATTTGTGTAATCCAAACTCATGCTAGTGAGCACAACATTATCAGCACGTGGAAGCATATACAAATCTTCCTAAAGAAAATAACTTTGAAAACATTGAAAGGTCCAATATGATCTTCAATCATGGAAAATACATGATATCACTTACTAGTGTATCAATGTAGTTGAAATCTTTGTGACTTAAGTGTTTTGAAAGGTAACTAATTTTGAGTTTCAAATGGAAGCTTAGTGAAAAAGTTTTTTCTCTGAAGTTGTATCTCCCTAAACCCGTGACAAAAATTTGAAAACCGCCCTCTGGTGACGTCTGAGGACTTCCTCTGCACCATCTGTGCTTTTGAAATGTCAGCACTATAAGTATCTGATACTGAGAACAAGCTGCAAGGAGCTCACAGAAATAGGACTACTAACTTTTATCAGATGCAGCCCACTGCTTGCATAGATGGCAACAGAAACAATTCACTGTCCTTCACTTTGTGCAAATGATCTTTATCAGAAACTGCTGGAAACTTCAGGGTTCCTAGGGATTTAGTAACACAATATTAAAGGATTCTTGAAAATAAATTATATTTAATTTGAATTAAAATTCTATCATTGCTTTTGGCTGAGATACTGTGAAGAATTCAATAAATTTGAAAATAGTACACATTACATTTTGAAATAATTGGTATTGATCAAATTATTGAACAAAAAAATTATTGGCCTATATTTGAATCAAATAATGTTCACAAATGTCTTAATCAACAAATGACAAAATTATATTCAGTGCAATAATTACAAACTAACAATAAGAAAAAGTAGAGAATATCAAGTCAAATTCTTACAGAATCTTAATTTTATCTGCAATCAAATTTAAAAATATATATGTGCATATATATGTGTGTGTAAGTCACATTTTAAGAGTTGACAAAATGGTATTTATCCATATAAACATGTATAAATCAATTTCAAAGTATTTCCTACAAATATCTTTAAATAAAATTATATAAGCTAAAGTGTAAAGATCAGTGTGATAGTATTATACTACCAGCAATCTAGAAGTAATACAATTATCAGTTTTAAATGTTATGGATTTTTTAAACCAATATTTTTTTCTGAATAAAACCTTCTTCTACATCAGAAACTGTTGTTATCCAGGAACTAGCTTTGTGTAAAGAAAGGAGACAATGTACCATTATTTAGCCATAAAGAAAACAAATACTTCATATGTTATAACATGAATGAACCTTGAGGGCATAATGCTAAGTATAGTAAACCAGTCACTGAAGGATGATACTGCCTGATTCCACTTATCTAAGGTATCCAGAGTAGCCAGAGTCATTAAACAGAAAGTGGAAAGGTGTTCCAGGGGCTGGACTAGGGAGAAATGGCAACTCACTCTCCAACTCTAAAAAATTTCTGTCATGCTAGATGAACAAGTTTTAGTGATCTGCTGCAAAATATTGTACTGGCAGTCAACAGTATTCCACCATACATATACAATTTGTTAAAAAGTTAGAACTTATGTTTTATTTTGTTATGACAATGAAAAAAAAAGAGGAGTTGAATTTTTGCTTTGGGGTGGAGTTAACATGTTTCCAAATAGCAATTTGAAGAGTTGTGTAACATAGCAATGGGTACACAATCAAACTGTGAACACCAACCAGTCAGTTACAGGAGAAACAGTAGCTCTGCTTACTTAAATAATCAGTTTGTGTTATTTTTTTCTCTTTTAAACTTGTCAACCATGACTAATATGCTTCTTTTTTTTTTTTGGTGCATTATCCAATTTAAGGATTTGTTGATATACACTTGAACAGCTTTTTCTATTTGTATAGCTTTGAAATATAAATTAAAACAGTGTGGGACGTATAAAACCCCAACTGATAAGAATATTCTTTAGTTGCTTCTGCTATTCTTAAGGACAATATATATTTATTGAAAGTGAGGACAAATCAATATATGTGTGTAGAAACATACTTATATCTAAATGTTTGCATTATAAAAATAGAACTGTCATGCTTGATAATTATTGACCATATATAGGCATAATATTTTTATAGTCTCACTATTTTATTTGATTTAGTGCTTTGTTTTTAGGTATCCACCAATTATTTTGTATGTAAAAATGAAATTGCAATAAAAATTGTCTTCTTGAGAGAATGACATTTGTTCATTGCAGCTACTATCCAGGCAGTTACAAAATGTTCAATGTATTTGGTTTTAACTATTTTTTGTTGTTTATAGTCAAAGTGTGAATCTTTGAATTTATGTACTCCTGATGTTTTGGGACAAAAAATAGCCTTTATGAATTTTTAGATTTATTCTTAAAATAATATTAAAATTAGTATTAAAGTTATGTAAAGGACTCAGATTGATCATAATTCACAATCTGAAACTAATGTAATTTTATATTCTGCATACCCATATTTTTATAGCATGGACAGATTTGTTATAATAATTTAAAGAATGGTGGTCATTGTTTAGTTTCAAAAATTAATTTATAAGATCTTTCCTTTAACAAAAACTAGGATCAAATTATGTCAGCTTTTAAGTATCTCATAATTCTTCATTCTACAAAAACATAGCTTTGGTAAAATATAGATACCCTGTAGCTAATCTACAAGTACTTCAGAACACCTTTTTTCAAATGTGGCCTATTTCTCCCTCATCCTGATTGAAGAATCCCAAAGTAATTAACCCTTCTGTGTTAGGCTCAGTTCACTGGCTTTCTGGTGTCTCACAACAATGCAGCAGGAAACACATCAATTTTTAACAGACATACCATATTTGACATCCATGAAAAAGATATGATAAATCATGGTAATGAAGACAAGATGTATGATGGTGATAATAACAGCATATAAACTTAACACTGAAATATGTAAGGACAATGATTTAACTATAATGCTATTTCCAAGCTGCAATGGAAAATTTTACTATTGTCATTAAAAACTTCTTCAAGATAAGTTATTTATATTTTTCTTTTAGTTGAAGTGCTAAAACTAGTAGCCGTCAGATAATTCAGGACAAAAACACAATTACAACTCATCAAGAAAATGAAGTGAGAAATGTTTCATTGTCAGAGTGCCACATTCAGTATTGTAAAGAAAACTGCTAGGCTCAAACCTTTAGAACGATTAGAATATCTAGACAAATACACAACATAAATTAAAATTTTAAAAAAATGCATGATGTTTTTATACAGCGATCAAAGGCAGGTAGTAGGCAGGTAGTCCAGCAAAGGAGTTGGGACTTGGAAGAAATCAGGAATGAATTCTGAAATGTGGGAGCTTTGGCTTAAGGAAGTGATGCAAAAAGCAGTGGTAATTGGTAACTGTAGTTCCTCCAGTGAAAAACCTGCTATCATTCTGACTTCACCAATCAAATGACTGAGCACAGGATTGCCTTGCAGTGTGGGGAGCTAGCTCCATGCCATACCCTTAAGGTGGCGACTAGCCATTGTGTGTAAATGGGAAGGGCACAGAGGAAGGAGGGACTATGTGATTGGTTTATTGCTGGTTCTGTGAATGTGATCAGCTCGTGGACAGAATTCAGGGAGCTTGTGTGCCTTGTCATATGGACAGCTGCTGGCTCAGTGCGTTGCCTCTGATTGGCCGAACGGCCCTATAAGTTGAATGCTTGTTCCGCAAATACTTGCCTTGCCTTGACTCCCTGGTGTGTCTGATTGTCCTGCGGCAGCAGAGGGCTGGGAATGGGCAACCAGTCCGCTCCAACTCTTCCCAACTTCCACTACTAGGTGAATGTGGGGGTGCCCCTTTGACCCTCTGGCTCAGGACGGACTGCAACCCCCGCATTGCAGCAGTAATCTAAGATGAGAATCTAAAAAGAGGGAGCTGGAATTATCTGCTTAAAAACTTGCCAAGTGACTAGCTAAACCAGGAACCACCCATTCACAGAATTCATACTGCCAAGCTAAGGCTCAAAGAACTGACCAGAGATTTGAACAGTCCTCCAACCCCAAATGATTTTCGAATTTGTACCTTGTCATTTTAATTTCTTACTGAGAAAAAAAATTACCACTTTATGGAGGGGACATAACAAAATCTTTATTCTGCAAAGCCTAACATCCCAGTGTCCAGAATATAATCCCCAAATACTTGACACATGCAGAATCAGAGTAAATAGTTAACAACAAAGGTCATTTGGACATTGAATATTTTATTCAAACAAAAGTCCATCAGAATGAAATGAAAAATAAGAAATATTAATTGAGAAATACAAACTTTTTTAAAAAAGAAAATACTTAATTATAAAGTGTAATTTTTTTTTTTTTTTTTGTACCAGGATTGAACTCAGGGGCACTTGACCACTAAGCCACATCCCCAGCCCTATTTTGTGTTTTCTTTAGAGACAGGGTCTCACAGAGTTGATTAGCACCTCATCGTTGCTGAGGCTGGCTTTGAACTCGCAATCCTCCTGTCTCAGCCTCCCAAAGTGCTGGGATTACAAGCATGCTCCCCCCCCCCCCCCCGCTAAAGTGTAATATTTGTAATGAAAAACTCACCAGAGGACTGCAGGGTTTGGCTGCAGTCTGAGGGACTTGAAAGTTGTTTCTCCTGTCTTTAAAGGATGAAAAAGCTGGACAAATGTAAATTCAATCATTTTAACCCATTTAAAAACAGAAGTCTTGGGAGAAATCACCACCCTAAAGCCTGAAGTGAGAGGTGTACCCAGAAAGACTCAGCACACAAAATCTACTTACCTGAGACAAAAGTTGCTGCAACCATAAACTGATATAAACAATGAAATGACAACATTTATAATGAATTGAACATTATAAAATGCTGGAGACCAAGTGTGGAGTAGTGTGGGAGTGAGACATTAGTGAAGGCTGCTTCTAAAGAAGGCCCACTCTTTACCTGGCAGTTTTTAAAAAAATACCACCAAATTTACCAAATTTGTCAGGTGTGGTGACACATGCCTTCAACACCAGTGACTCTGGAGGCTGAGGCAGGACGATCATAATTCCTGGTCAGCCTTACCAACTTAGCAAGACTCTTAGCAACTTAGTGAAACCTTGTCTTGAAATTTATGGAAAGGCCTAGGGATGTGATTCAGTGTTAGAGCATCCTTGAATTCAATCCTCAGTATCACAATAAGTAAATAAACAACCCTACCATATTCTTTTTTCTTTCTCCAGTTGTATTGAAGTATAATTAATGAAATAAAATTGTATATAATTAACCAAATAAAATTGTATAGGTTTAAAATGTGCAAGGTGATAATCTGAAGTATGTATGACATAAAGGAAGGATTAAACAACCTTTATATTTTTATTGTTCATATTTAAATATATAATCCATTTAAAATGTGTCCTAGAAGACTATGCAAAAAAATGAATAAATATTACTTCTATATTTTAAATTCCAGGTGGCTACCCTACTTTACCAGTATCATTTATTGTTTCTTAGTCTTTGAAAATCACCAGACACATCTTATACAAGCTCTCATGTATTTAGATCTATCCCTGTTTTCTTGTTGTTTTCATCTTTGACAGTGAAATTTTAATTATTTACCTAAATATTGTACTGTTTTAAGTTTGGGAAGTATTACTTTATGATTCAACATCTGGTATGGTGAGCTTATATTCATTTCCTTTTATATAGTATGACAATATTTTCTTTGGTAAATTTTCCACATAAATTTAGAATAATCTCTCCTAATTTGAAACAAATACACACATATGTCCCATTATAAGTTCTATTAGGACCATGTTAAATTTACAAATTAACTTAAAAGCGTACACAAGAGGTTATATGCCAATTAAAAATGAATTACCTTAAAGGGTAATGGAATGCCTTCTATTTCATGAGCCCTCTTTTGAAGCAATACTGTAGTATAGTCCATATAGCTAAATCTTCATTACATTCTTCAGGATAGTTTAAAGTTATATTTATTTACAAAGTTATCCATTTTTAAATTTTTAGATGTAGCTAACTTGCTATAATTACTGCTTTGTGACAATTCAGTGTTTTTGTGTCTATGAAATCTATTAAATATTGTTTGTTTATTTGAATCTTACTAACAGCTGAGCCCACTTGTTCGAAGTTGTATCCACTTATTTTATTTTACAAAAATAATACATAAATAGGAGTGATCTTATTTTTTCCATTTTATTAATTTATCAGTATTTAATTTTCTGTTTTTATTGATAAAATTCTATAAAGGTAATTAATCATACAGATAGGAATTCAGTTTTTCTTCTAAATTTTTGAGGATGTTTCACATGAGTTTTTCTTTTGAGTATAAAGAGTTACATTTAATACCTTAATTATTATATTAAGGCTTTAATTTGTTAAAATGTTAAAGTAATTTTAACATTACTTTAATGTTTCTTTTTAATTATAAAAGATGTAACATATATGGAATATATATTTATTATCTTCACATATTTATTCTCTTTACATATATTGATGTGAATTATTTAAATGTTACCTCTAATATATATGTTCTCACATTGGTATGGTAAACTATTTACTCATATTTTCTATTTAAAATGCTTCATGGTTCTCTTTTCTAATATTTTACTTAAAATTTTTGCATGTTTGTAAGTGAATAATGTCTAGATTTATTGTAAATATATTCTGTATACAAGAATAACTTGGAGAATTTTCTTCATCCCTTTGGTATATGAAATTTTCATTATTATTAGAAGTATCTTGTTTTTTCACAAATTAGAACAATTTCCCCTGGGAAAATTAATAAATGAGAACAAACTCTTGTAAGGAGGAAAAGTATGCTTAAAAATATATGTATTTATTTTTGAAGATAGTGTGCGTTTGTGTGTGTATATGTATATGTATATGTACCTATATATATTATTGCTTCTATAATCAGTTTTGGCAAATTATATCTTTCTTTTTTTTTTTTTTTTTTGGTACTGGAGATTGAACTCAGGGGTACTCTACCACTGAGCCACATCCCCAGCCCTATTTTGTGTTTTATGTAGAGACAGGGTCTCACTGAGTTGCTTAGCGCCTCGCCATTGCTGAGCCTGGCTTTGAACTCGCGATTCTCCTGTCTCAGTCTCCCTAAGTGCTGGGATTACAGGCTTGTGCCACCGTGCCTGGCTAAATTATATCTTTCTTTTAAGATATTCAATCAATCCATCTATCAAATATCGACATGAGCCCCAAATAGTCTAATATGTTAACTATTTTTTTTCTTGATCTATTGTTATTTTCTATAATTCAGTATTATTTTGGGTCCAGAAACTACTAACTGGTTCAAGAGTATAATAGTCTAGCATCAGAAAAACAGTGACCTCCTACATTGGAATAACTCCAGCTCCCACTTGTCTCTAACTCCAGAACATTCCCTGTTTTACCATCACTAAATACCTTGTATTCAAAATAGTACTCTTTCTATGCTTTCTATCCTAGATTTTCCACCTGTTCTTTTGCAGTCCAGTCTCTATAAAATATTTGATATTTTCTATTATATTTCATTAATATCTCCCTGATTCTTGACTACCTTTATCCTTTGTCTTCTGAAATTTGTTATGCATATTCAAAATAATTCCTGATACTGAGATTTTTCTTTATTCACAGTAGAGCGGTATCCAAGCCATTTCCTGAGAACACCAGTTTTCTTACCTCATCTTAAAGTTCAGCTTCATACTATCATACTCTGGCAATGATATTTTCAAGCAAATTTGAATATGTTTTCAAAATATAACACCAACTCCTCTTATGTTGTTTTTAAGTACTTAATTCCAGAAATATTACTCCTTGATTCACAATGGTTTAACATACTGACTCATTGTTTTACACATCTTTCAATTTAATGGTGTACAG
The DNA here is from genome assembly GCA_004024805.1 of Geosciurus inauris. Lineage (NCBI taxonomy): Eukaryota > Metazoa > Chordata > Mammalia > Rodentia > Sciuridae > Geosciurus > Geosciurus inauris. The sequence continues at coordinate 100,996 of PVHX01003354.1, forward strand.
TCTAAACAGTTACAATTGAAATTATCAACAAAATACTTATTTTACTAGTTCATTACATTTAATGTCCCCAATTCTCCAGTATCACAGACACATCCAATGCCCTTTATCTTCCCTTTGCTTTATTTTTTTGTTTAATTTCTATGTTTAGTAATTTAAATAATTCTCTTTCTACACTCTTAATATCTCTGTCTTATCTTGTCACTTGATTTTGACCTGGTCACAGAACTACCCTGTTTGAATGTAGAAATTTTAGATTGTGTCTCTCCATTAAGATAAAGCATGATTTAGGAACTTAGGCAGTGTTTTAATAGTGATTCCAGAAAAATGAGGATTGAGGAATATAAAAGTCCAAGGGAGAAAAGTTAGTTAAGTATGCATTAATAATTTTGTTACTGTTTGTGCTACTACAACTCAATCCTAAAATTATGAGGAGCTATGTAGTATATACTTTAATTTACCCACCTATGAGATAGACAAGAGGATATCCACTGACTTTCATCTCATACTAGTCATAAGTTTCCCTTCAAAGGCTGAATTCCTCTAAATTATTTTGCACCCCATAACTATCAGACAGATTCCTGCAGGCACTGCAAGAGAATTTCCAGGAGAAAAGATAAATTCATGTATTTTAGGTGAAACGAAGTGTTATTTTGTCATAAGTGCATGAAGCAAATACCAAAAGTAATGGTTAGAGTGAAAGTCAGTCTAACATGCTGTTTCATAGGGAGGGTAGGGGAAGAATATTGGACATACTTTCCTTTGTTCAGAACATCTCATAAATTGAGATCATTATAAATCCCACAATAAATTGGACTTATCTTAGTCCCTAAAATAGATTCAATATAGTACTATTAGCAGAAGAAGCAAAATATATCTGCTGTAAATAGACCCAGTGTAGACGATAATCTTCATCTCTCTCCTTAACAAAGAACTCTAGATCTATATCACCCTTGCCCAGTACTTAGCAAGTTTAGTTAACATGCATGAGATCTTCCTCCAAAAGCATGATGTAGCCCTTTATCCTTATTAGGCATAGTTGTTGTAAATGTCTGTTTTTAGTTTTTACTATGCCTTGGTGAATACTTGGAATTCAAACTTACTTTAAACTTACCTTTTAAAAAATCTTATTATGTAGACATTTACTGGTTCCTTGTGATTATCTGTGTCATCTAGGTCAACCAATATATTATCTTATTTCTATAACTGCTTTTCCAAAAAAAATCAAATGACAGGTGTTCAAATTCAATGAATCTACTCTTCATGTCCAATTGGAAAAAAACCCTCACCTTGAAAATCAAGATCCCCAACCCAGGAAAGTTAAATACAAATTTTGAAAGAAAGAGGAGATGATTTGCTCTCATCACTTGTGCAGAGACCAATGCACAAAGCATCCTAACTGGAGCAAATATCTGACATTAATTGTTATCCAACATACATACTACATGCTGGAGGACAGCACCCTGATTGCTCCAAATGATGATGTTCACATACAGATACCTGAATGATGCTGTGTGTATGAAAGGAATGTCTATTTGTGGATTATGCTTTCTTAGTCATTTCTGTACTCTTTATTGAGTCTTCTTTTGTAAGAAATGTTGTGAGAGATTCTATGCCCCATAATAATTTAGTCTATGAAAGTTGAGTTGATGTTGCAAGAAACCCTGTGATCAAGGAAGACAAATCTATATTCAGAAATAATGACAATTCCAATAATAATAAATTACTGTCTTTCTAATAATTAATTTATTTATTTGTTCTAATTAATTATACATGACAACAGAATACATTTTGATTCAGAGTACACAGATCGAGCACAATTTTACATTTCTCTGGTTGTACACAAAGTAGTGTCACACTATTTGTGTCATCATACATGTACCTAGGATAGTGATGTCCATCTCATCCCACTATGTTTTCTACCCCCAATTTCTCTCCCTTCTACTCCCTCCCCTTTGTGTTATCCAAAGTTCCTCCATTCCTCCCATGCCCCCCCCCCATTATGGATCAGCATATACTTATCAGAGAAAACATTTGGCCTTTGGTATTTTGGGATTGACTTACTTCACTCAGCATGATATTCTGCAACTCCATTCATTTACCTGACAGTCCCATGATTTTATTCTCTTTTAATGCCAATGTTTCATTGTGTACATGATTTTATTCTCTTTTAATGCCAATGTTTCATTGTGTATATAAGGGCATCTAGGTTGTTTCCACAGTTTAGCTACTGTGAATTGTGCTGCTATAAACATTGATATAGCTGTGTCACTGTACTATGCTGTTTTTAAGTTCTTTGGGTATAGACCAAGGAGTGGGATAGGTGGGTCAAGTGATGGTTCCATTCCAAGTTTTCTAAGGAATCTCCATAGTGCTTTCCAGATTGGTTGTACCAATTTGCAGTCCCACCAGCAATGTAAGAGTGTGCCTTTTCCCTTACAACCTCACCAACACTTCTTGTTGCTTATATTCTTGATAACTGCCATTCTGACTGGAGTGAGATGTAATCTTAGAGTAGTTTTGATTTGCATTTCTCTAATTACTACAGAAGTTAAACATTTTTTCATATATTTGTTGATCATTTGTATATCTTCTTCTGAGAAGTGTCTGTTCAAATTACAGCCTTTTTACTGCTGAAAAGTGTCAGATATAATCAACATGTAACAAACATCTTTGAAACATATCATTTTGAACGCTACATGATAGTATTTGCTCCTGGAATGAGCAGTGATAGTAACTGGAGCATTGTAGAAAACAGAGTTCTATGCTGTTGAATAATACATAGCTTTCATTCCTGTCTGTGTCTGTCGACTTTGAGTCACTGTGACCATAATACTTAACAAAAATAACTTAAAGGAGGAAAGGTTTATTTTGGCTTACAGTTACAAAGGTTTCACTTCATGGTCAGCCACCTCCATTGTTATGGGCCTAAGGTGAGGCAGAACATCATGGCAGAAGGAAATGGTAGAGGAAAGATGTTTGGCTCATGGCAGCCAGGAAGATAGAGAGAAAAGGACCAGGTACTAAGTAGTTCATGCATCCTTTCCTACTAAACAGTCAGCTAAGTTCAGTGTGGATATTTGGAGTACTTCCTATCTCTACCCTTTTTCAAACCATCTATTGGTTGCAGATAATAGTACTATATTTTACTAACCTGTTTTATCAGGCTTTTGTTTATGTTTTCCTTTTCTTTCAGTTCTTAGCTTCTTCTAAGATAAATAGAACATCAAAAGATGCTTTTTATGTTATAAATAGAGTATTGTAGAAGTCACAGTCACTATGTGCTGTGACAATTTTAGTGGAATGTGTCAGACCTTTAGTTAAGCATGCTAGTGTTTGATTATCATTCTATTGGCTATGTCATATATGTCTCATGCCAGAGCAAATTTATCAACACTGGAACTGTTGCAGAGTCTTTTTGCTCTAGGATACAGTCAAAATTATTAGTGATATTTTGATATACCTATTAATTGTTCTGATCAATAACTCTTTGTTTTGTTTTGTTTTGTTTTGTTTTGTTTTTCCTGCAATGTCTAAAAGTCCATGTCTCTTTGTGGTGCCAGATCCAATGAGTCTCAACAGTGATGTGAACTTTGATATTTTTTTTTAACAAATGATGAGATGGTCAAGTTTCTGGTGAACCATGTTATGACAAAAATCATGGTAGTTAATAAAGCTCTGAAATAGGATGATCTCTTTGGACTGCTCTTTTTAGCACGTGAAAATGAACTGTTTTGGTTTCTACTTACTGCTAGGGAGTAGGGGAAAAAAAAAAAACTCATTTGGCAGACAAGGAGCTGAAATGCCAAGTGTCAGAGAATCTGTTGAGTTCTGCCAATCAAGACACTTCATATGTCACAAAATCTGATATCAGGATTACAACTTGATTACATTTAGGATAGTCTGCAGACAAAAGCCATGATTCATTTTCCCCCTAAGGCATATATAGGTAAAATATATAGGAAATGAAGATTCACTCCTTGCTCTTTAAGTCATTGAGAAAGGCATTAGTCTTTGTAACTCCTGCTAAGACAAGATAGTAAATTTGTATTTACTTTCTTGGATGGGGCAGGGAATTGCAGAGAAGTCTACTGGGCTCTTGATCTTGTTGTTTGACTCTTAACTTCAAAATCAAGTTACCAATGCACAGGTTTTTTTAAAAAAATTTAAGATGCTAAATATATGTATCCCAATTACACACACTGGAAGATTGAGAAATTGGCATCAGGCTAGAATTTTTTTGATACATATATTTTATTTAGAGACAGAGTCTCCCTGAGTTACTGTCTCACTAATCTGCTGAGGTTAGCTTTGAACTCATGCCTCAGCCTCCTGAGTTGCTGGTATCATAGGCATGTGTCATTGCACCTGGCACTAGGCTGGGATGTTAAATGCACTACACCACTATGCCATGCCTTTGAGTTCTATTAATAACTTAGCATTTATAGATTGTCACTTTGACTAGTAAGATAATGATTGTGATTACATGTCAGGTACCCTGACATCACTATCTATTTAGATCCAGGAACTAAAATTCTTGAAATTTGGATATTCCTTTCCCAATAAGTAATGTAACAAACAATTGTAGGCCACTCTGGGAAAAGTGTATCATATAATATAACAAAACACACAAACACCCTTGTCAGGTTGTAACTTCTTCTTTATTCAAGTAATCCCTATTTCTATCTTAACTGGTAAACTTTGAAGCTTGTAAAATGTTGTAAGATTTTTTTGCATTTGAGTGTTTCTTTTCAACCTTCAACTCACAAATCTTTGCCCTCTCTGCCTCTGTTTTGTTTTGTTTTTAATTTTTTTCTTTTCTTATTACACAATTCTAGAAAAACACTGTGCTCTGTCCAGTTGTCATCCTATTCTGGGAATATAATGATCCATTAGTAATTTCCAAAGATTACTGTACCTTGATTGCCTTTCTGGTCTTTTTTCTGAACATAGTGATTTTAACTATTTTTTGTTGTTAAATATCACCACCTAATATCTGCCAGTCTTCAATATTATCATGTCCATTAATATCGCTGAACAAAGGTTCATGATAATATCTCCTACAATAAATCATAAATCACAGTCTGTTCAGGACAACACAATTGAACTTTTCAGAGAAGCAGTTACAGCACTCACAGATACATTTCTCACGTCCTTGATGAAATGATGGTTTCTTATTACCTCCAGGGACACAATAGGTACGCCATAAATGCGTTCTAACGTTCCTACCCTAAGTTTGTGCGTCCTTTGTTCCTCTGCCTTTGTAGGTGATTGTGGTAGTTATCTGATGTTAGTGGTTTATACTGATATTACAGGCACAAATATAAATCACCATGCTGAGGCTTGATTAGTTCTACCTAGAGAATGATGTGGTGTTGTTTTCTTTCTCCTCCTCTTCTGTTGTTTTCTGTTTTTGATGGTATACTCACATAACCCCAAGTGTAAAATAAAGAAAGAAGAGAAAAAAACAGAGTAAAATTCAATCTTCCAGAAACGCAAAAGGAAGAGATTACTTCAAAATCATATAAATTTAGACAAATTCTGAAATAAATTTTGACATCATGTAAAGAATTACAACAAAAATATATGATTTAGGATCAAAATTTATTTAAAAAACAATTTCTATATGCTTATTATTTCATCATTCATATTTTGCAACCATCAAATAAACAAGGTAATGACCATTAATTATCAGCATATTTCAGACAATATATGAGTTTAATGTACTTTTGTTGGCATCACTAATAAAAATACATTTTAATATACCATGCAGATATATACACCTTTTCCAAATATGCACATAAATAGAAAAAATTTAGACAGAAATTAAATATACTGCTAAGGTTTATTTATAAAAGGTAGGAACAAAATAATTTATTTCCTAACACTTTTTTAAAAAATTTGTAAGATCGCATACTTCATATAAAATTAAAATATATTCTAAAACTAAAGTGTATCCTTAAAACTGACAAGTCTAATAAATCTAGTCATACAGTATGTTAAATAAAACTTCAGAAAACATTTTTTTTTTTCTTTTTGCTACTAGGGCTTAAATCCAGGGGTACTTTACCACTATGCCACCTCCCCAGCCCTTTTTATTTTTATTTTTTTATCTTGAGGCAGGGTCTGACTAAGGTGCTTAGGATCTCACTAAATTGCTGAGGTTGACCTCAAATTTGGGATCATTCTGCCTCACCTTTCTGAGTGACTGGCATTACAGGCCCATGCCATCATGAGCAGTTTCAACTGCAGAAAATTTGTGAAATTATGTGATTTGATTTATAATTAATTTATAGAAAGCACTTAAAATTGACACAGTCCATTACAGTAAAAAACAATCACAAATCCAAATTAGAATAACTGTATTCTGGCCTAAGTATTATGATTAATTTACTTTTTCTTCTTAATAAACCTAATTAATTTTTTCTTTTATTTTCTCACCTGCCTATTCTCTAGACAAATATTCAGTGCCATTTCCTGTACAAAACTGAAATGAAGTAACATTAATGGCAATGATAATTGGTATTAATATTACAATGTATGGGATAATTAAATTTGAGCCAGCTCCCTTTAAAACAAGTATTGGAGACTGGTGCGGTGGTGCAAGCCTGTAATCCCAGCACTTAGGGAGGCTGAGACAGGAGAATTGCGAGTTCAAAGCCAGCCTCAGCAACGACCAGGCGCTAAGCAACTCGGTGAGACCCTGTCTCTACATAAAACACAAAAATAGGGCTGAGGATGTGGCTCAGTGGTTGAGTACCCCTGAGTTCAACCTCCAGTACCAAGAAAATAAAGAAAATTTTAAAAAATAAAACAAGTATTAGATGTGAATAAATAGCATACATTGCACATAAATGAGTATTTATTCATATAATCATTTTTTTCCTAATGATAACTATCATTTGTTTCTTACTCGCAAGATTTTGTAAGACACTTTTTCCTTTTGAATATTGATATTACAGGTAAGTTTAATTATATTGGCATGACTATAGCACACACTTTGAAATATGCACTTTAGCCTTTAGAAATAAACCAAGCATAAGAGTCCTTGAGGCACTAGATATTTATTACATCTCCTTTACAAAATCGCAGTGCAACATGACAAATGTGCCCAATGCAAATAAAACGTACATTTGAAATAAACTTTTTAATTGAATTAGATTAGTCCATAGCTCCAAACAAACCATTCCATTTGAAATATAATCACAATTACCTTAGTACTCAATTCCTAATATATCAGCCAACAGTCATGTGAGAGATTAAGTAGGATGATGCTGAAAATATTTAATTATTTTCATTTAATGACACTAATTTAAAGGGGCCCTTGTGGAATTCATTCCTGTTATCTGTGCAAATTGTTATATTGGTTTAAAATGAATACCCTAAGGGAACAAGAGCTTTTGAATTAAATTTTCACAAGGTAGTGGTGAACCAGACAGTTAAAATTATGGAGATACCCCTTGACATATGTGATCTGAGAACAAGTTGACCTTGACATTTATTATTGCTTCAGCCAATATGGTTGGCTAAGTGCCACTTCAGCAGTCACCAATTCGTTTGCTTGTCTGGCAAAAGAAAGTACTTTAATTTGACATGATCACTTCAGTTAGAGGAAGATCTGTTTCCCCAGTGAGAATCTCTAAAGTGAACTTGCTGATGTCAAAGAATGTTGACTTCAACATCTAGAGTATTCCCTAAACCAAATTTGTAGTTAAATTATCAGAGCTCATTCATTCAAAACACATATAATTCATTCTCATTTCATTTTATTCTTCCTTGTTTATTCAGGTGTCTAAGAAAAAACAGTTTAAGGCAAATAATAATAATAAATAAACATGTTAGTATTTTGTGCTTTTCTATTTAGGATAATCACAAATTCATTAGCCTCTAAGGCAAATATCAAATCTGTTACTGCCATCAAAGTCAGTTGTGTCAAGCTCCACCCTCAGTGTTGGAGCAAAGATGCAAGGTGTTCAAGGAACACTCTAGAGCTACAGTTTCCTATTTGTGGTAGAGCCCTCCCTTGCCCTCGCAGACATGCTTAACTCTGGTGTTTCCAGTGTCATTACAGGATAATATGATCATGAAACTTCGTCAAGGCTCTCTGGCACAAACTCTGACATGAGGCAGGGATAATTATACTTTCAGAAATAATGGGTGTAAGGTTCCTGTCTGCTTCTAATTATTTGAAATCTTCATCATTTGCCAAACAGATGTCCTTTTATGTCCACAAGTTAGTCCTCATTCTTCCTTCTATACTCTGGATGAACCATTATACTACTACATCTCTTTCTAGAAAAAATTTGCAAATATTTGAAAGTGGTCAAATTATCAACATTGTGTTTAAAAAATAAATTACTTCCCCAATTCCAAAAGCATCTATCTTGTCTTTCACAGGCACTACTCTGCAGTTTCAAAATAGAATATTTGAAAACAAATTTTAATTTTATTTTCAGTACCAGAGGGTATTTATGAGGTATGAAAATATTTTCTCACTTGAAAATCCATAAAGATACCTTATTTTTAAAAAATAAAATGACACTATCTCAAGGTCTTGAATTTATGTGGTTGAACAGGATTTTGTGAAATTTCACATGCAAAATCATGTTATGTTTTGCTTCTTTCTTAATCACAACTATTCAGCTTTTTAAAAAATATGAAGTAGTTTTATTCTAAATATTTATAATATATTTACATATATCACTTATGAAAAGAAATTTTAGTTGAGTATTTATTCACCCATAAAATGTTCAGTTGTTTTAGTTTTTTTGTTCTTTGTTTTCATTTTTTGTTGTTTTTTGATACTGGGGATTAAACCCACAGACACATTACAACTGAGTTACATCCTCAGCCTTTTTTATTTTTATTTCTTATTTTGAGAAAGAGTCTCAGTTTGTTAAGTGCCTCACTTAGTTGCTGAGGCTGGCTTTGAATTTGCAAACCTTCTGCCTCAGCCTCCTGAGCTGCTAGGATTATAGGCATGCTTCAACACACCTAGCTAGTTATCTTTAATTTGGTGAAATGACTAAAGCAAATGTGGCATGCATAATAGAAATCCTCAGTGATCACAAGTAGGGACTTGCGATTCTCCTGTCTCAGCTTCCCAAAGTGCTGGGATTATAGGTGTGCACCACTGCACCCACCTAAGAAACAATCTTAACATTTCTACTTTTTTACTCATATATGGAATTAACTATTTTAAGGTAAAAAAGTATATGTACCTTTGATCTTCTACTTTTAATATTTTGATCTTCTACTGATCATAATTGCTACTGCTGTGAATACCAAATGCCCATGTCAGTGGAAAGTATGTCCAACAGAACATCATGTGCTTCTTTCAAAGAGATTAATTTGAAAATCAATAGGCTTAAAAATCCCTTAAATATCATTTACATTTCCCATTGTCATAATGATGAGATTATTTTCAACACTGGAAACTAGTGTTGCTCGGACTGTAGTGACTGTTCAAACAAATGAATGCATTTGGAATGTGATTTCTTCTTAGAATAATGTAATGAACAACAATAATTGATAAAGTTCTGAAAAATGTTCATCTTTTATATATTAGAAAAATATGTTAGACAGTATCTATATCATGATAGCAGTGTTAGGTATAGACAAGATAACCATGCAAGGAGATCACAATAGTGCCTGCCATACATTATTACTCAACAAATGCTGGACACTATAATTATTTTTTAATATCTTTATTTTGTTTGTTTATTTTTATGTGGTGCTGAGGATCCAACCCAGTGCCTCACGCATGCCAGGTAAGCACTCTACCACTGAGCCACAATCCCAGCCCCAAGGACACTATAATTATTAGTTCTATAAGCATTGGTGATTAAAATGATTCTTGAAAGAGAGAGGAATTTATTTTGAGACCTTGTCTCAAAATAAAAAATAAAAATGGCTGGGACTGTAGTTCAGTGGTAAAGTCCCTCTGGGTTCAATCCCCATGACCAAAAATATAATAATAAAATATAAACATATATATGCACATACACACATATATGTATATGAATATATATACACTCAGTATATATATATATATACACATATATAAGGATATGATTATATGATTATATACATATATATATATATATATATATATATACACACACATACACACACACTTAGTCATCTTTGACATGCTTAGATTTTCAAAAAAGACAGAGGACTCATCTGCAAAGTTCGTTTAATTGGAAGTTGGGCAGCAGGTTTTGTTAGGATCACCACTACCACAATATAACCAAGCCCTTACGCTGCAGATTCAGCAATGAAGAAAGATGTTGCTTATGGTACCAGAAGTTCTTATCAAGAGATCTCATGGGAAAAGTAAAAACTTGGGAGAATCTATGACTTCCACACCCATTTGTCCTTTCAGCATTAGAATTTTTCAAGGGATCCAGAGGTGTTATTTGGAGCACTATTGCAGAGAATAACAAATAATACCATGGGACTGAATTAAGCTTAGCAAAATGTTCAACTTTACAAGGACCAAGAACGACTAGGATTTTAAATGTAGTTCAAGGTAATTTATAAGAATAGGCTTTCTAATGCATTTAATGGGTGAAAAAAGAATTACTAGACTTAGATTAATGGGTTTCATTTTTCCATAAAATTCTATTTTTGCAAGGATAAATAAAATGTGGGGAAAATGCAGCAGAACAGACATTATCTTTTCTTCCTGAATAATATAGAATACAAATTTCAGAACTGAAGGCAAAGACATAGATCCTGTAAGCTCTGGGGTGGGAGCAATATGCTCTATACTGCATCTCTGTATGATTTGGACAAATGTCCAAATGTCCATGTGTCAAAGGTTTTATCTCCAGCCTGTGTTATTATTGGAAGTGTTAAAACCTACTGGGCAGTATTGAGGTCACCAGAGTCCAGTCCTCCAAAAGCCCCCACCCTTTCCTCCTTCTGTCTTCCACTTCCTGTCCAAGAGGTGAATGGTTTTGTTTGCCATATTTTCCTTGCATGTTGTGTGCTACCTTGCAAAAAGGAATGGGGCCAACTCGTCATGGACTGAAACCTCTAAAACTGTGAGCCAAAATAAATTTTTTTCTTTGTAAGTTGATTCTCTCAGGTATTTATTATAGTAACAGGAAGCTGACTGAAAGGGTTGCAATATCTCTTAGATCTTGAGGTCTGTTTGGTTTTATATGTAGGGATAGAATTAAAAGAAATGCCTAAAATTATCCTTTCAAGCTGCATTTACATTCGTAAGGTAGATTATTTTCTGCTAATGGTCTTCATTCAAAGCATACCATCTTGTCTTCAGAAGACAAATGCAGATAGGTTTCAAAATTAATGCTCAAATATTTATTACTAAATTGTGAAGAAAATCTGTCAGATAAGAAAACTGATCTTTGGTTTCATTCTAAATTTTCCTTCCCTTTTTTTCCAACTCTCTGTATATACAAATTTAGCATCTGCACATTGAAAAATACTGTACTTTTCCAACTGTGGACTGAAATGTTTTGGGGGAAAATATTTCACCTGTACTAAATATGTGCAGACTTCTTGTCATAATTCTCTAAACAATACAAAGAAAAACTATTTATATAGCATTTACATTGTGTTAAGTATTATAAATAATCTAGACATGATTTAAAATATATGAAAGGATGTGGAGAGGTTACATACAAATATCATGTCATTTACTACATGGAAGCTGAGCATCCATGGATTTTGATATACACAATGATATCTGAAAATAATTCTCCCAGATACTGAGTGATTGCTACATTTAGTTCATTTCTACTGTGTCTTTTCTTTCATACTGGAATTAAAAAAAATTACTCTACCTAGTCTTAAATTTATTATATTATTTCTTTTTACATGATTTCCCAATCTACATGATTTTTTTATTGGGAGATTTTCTAACTATGTATTTTCTTTAAGATATGCCAGGTAAGTTTCCTTTTACTACATCCTTTAAGCGTATGGTGTGATAATTTTGGCACCACATTTACTAGCTGAGTTACCTCGGATGTACTGGTATCACTTGTAAGAACATGTTACATGGAATTGTATACAGACTATAGGGGGATGAGAAATGAAGACAACAATTTCTCCGCACAGGGGCTTCATCTATAAATGGGATCACTGGATGATAATTAAATAAGTAGTTTCATGAAAAATGCTTGCAGTAGTATAAGAATGTAAACAAATAATAGGTATCTTGTTTTTTTCATTTTATATTTGCACATACTTTCTTGTCACTAAGTGTATTTGTTCAGCTTTATAACCTATATTTTACAGCTTGTCATTGTGTTATGCTTCCTCCTCATTTCCAGCATAATCTCATCTACTATGCATTGATTATTGAAAAGTAACCCAGATATTTGTCATCTGTTTGATCAATCAGTTATAATAGTAATGTCAGATTACTATGTAAAAAATATTTCCAAAATTTGATCCTTTAAATCTTGGTCTTAAGATATATCAAGAGAGAAAAATTTTGCATATTATAAGTTTAGAGATACACTAATAAGTTTTCTTACAGATACATACAAAGAAAAAACTTAGAGTTAAATTTTTTAACTGCAGTTAAATTTTGCTTAATTCAAAATTTTCCATATTTATTTTAGCCCAAATGTTTAGTTCCAAGTAAGATATTATGATTATCAAATATGCTTCTGAAGCCCATCTTACAAAAAAACTTAACTTTAATGGATTATATTACTTTGTAATATAAATAAAACAGGAATTTATAACCTATTTTTAGGATTCAGGGGCCATAGAGTTGTTGTGAATATGAAATATGTAAAAATAAAAATGAACATCAAATGTCAGTGTAATAATAGCTTGATTAAAAAGACTAGTTTTCAAATTTATATATCTGTTTTGTTATTAAGAATATCTTCATTAGTGCATGATATGTAATATCTATTACTTGAAAATTACATAAATCTTAAAGTAGAGTTAAAATTATGATAGACCCTAAAATATACAGTTTTAAACAGAAAAGAGCAAAATTTTGAAAATTTAGATTAATATAAACTTATTCTGTTTCTTCCTAACAGAAATCCACAATCTATGGAACTGTGTATAAATCTTTTAACTTTTTAAAAATCTCAATAACATGGATGTTATCAACAATAAATTTGTTAATATGAGCTGGGCACAGTGGCACAAGCCTATAATCCCAGCATTTAGGGAGGCTGAGACAGGAGAATCACCAGTTCAAAGCCAGCCTCAGCAACGGAGAGGCGCTAAGCAACTCATGAGACCCTGTCTCTACATAAAACACAAAATAGGCCTGGGGTTGTGTCTCAGTGGTCGAGTGAAGTTCAATCTCCAGTACCAAAAAAAAAATTTTTTTTTGTTAACATGGTGAAATTTCTATACAGTTCCTAATGTCAGGTGCGTAACAAAATGTCAGTTCTTTTATTTTTTAATTTTGTTTCTGGAATGTAATGTTAATCAATGTTTGGAATATATGTTTTTCATCTTTATATCATTTCATATATACTCCATTACATAGTAGCTATCCAAGTAATATTTGCTTAAGTAAATTGCACAATTAGGATGGCAGAGAGTCACCAAAAGTTATTAATAAAAAAATAAAATGTGTAGCAAATAGTCATGTTACTAAAATGTGCTCACAGCCTTTTGATTTTAATTCATTAAAGATGAATATTTTTTCTGTTTGCTTTATGCAAGTATAAATACTTTTACACTTCTTTTGCATAAGCATTTATGAATCTCCAGCTGCTTTTGGAGTCCCAGCTGGTAAGAAATGGAATTTTCCATGCACATTTTTCTCAGATATTGGAAACAGGTGCAAACCTCACCTGAGCACTCACACTACTCAAACTTCCAGATTGACTCAGACAATTAACATTATTTCTTTACACTCTTTGCAGGAATCTATCTTTATGTTTAGTCTAAGACAAAAGAATCTGTCTGCTTGAGGAAGTAACAGAAAATAGTGAATCCTCTCTGTGCTGCTGGCAATTTGTTTAATAAAAACTCTGTACTCAAAGCAAATCTGGGACTCATTAGAGAACCATACAGTAAACTCCCAAATACAGCAGTTTGTCCAAAGTAAACTTATTATCCTATTACAGTACATGGGTTAAATCTTTTTTGTAAAGATTTTCTGTTTATTATCATTATCATCAAAAAACGTTCTACAATCAAAAGTGCACGATTGCATTATATTGGTTAATATTCAAAAGTCCTGGTTGCAAATTATGAATTTTTCTCTGAGTTGTTTATCAGAAATGGAATTCATGAAGTATATTTGGCTGCTAACATAATCTTTGGTAAAAACAAAGACCCAGACGGAGGCAGCAGCAGTGCCTCACACATTGCAAGATTTTTTGCACATTAGCAGCACTTTCAGCTCCTTGATGTTGTGGATTAGGTACCAGAAACTATTGGACAGTATGTGCTTTGTTTTCGTGTTGCTCTCATTGCTAAGGCACTATTGCCAAATTTACAAATTATTCTCTAGGTCCTTTGAAGGTAAAGGCAAAAGCTTTATTTCAGGCCGGGCCCGAGAGTACAGAGAACCTTGAAGTTCTGCAACCCTCCACTATTGGAGGTAGGAACCAGCTTATAAGGACTAAAGCCACAAAGAAGAGGGTGGGGCTGAAGAGGAAATTATAACCACAGATACATTTCATAAAGTAGAAAAGTGCCAGGTTATACATTCTCAGAAATTACATTTTCAGAAGGACAGAACTTACATTTTCAGAAAAACAATCTCGCATTAGTTTCAGAGATCAAAGATATTGTTTCAAGGTGTACGTATGTGAGGGTGGAGGTGTTAGCTTCAATACAAGTGGGCTCACTTCGAGGGGGGATCAATTTCACATACAGTGAGGTGTCTGAACAAAATAAGGTAAGTCTGGGCTGATTTTCAAATCAGCCCATAACACCCTAACCAATTTTGCACCTGAAGATCTGGTCCTAGAGTCTTCTCCACATCCTTATCAATACATCTGAATTTCCACCCATTAAAACTTAATTTTGACAAATTTGTTTCACTGGTGCTTGATAAATTTTTTGATCCTCTTTTTGACAATCTTGGTCTAAAGATGAATGAGAATTCCAGTGGTAGCCATGATACCAAACAGGAGATGGCTGCTACATTAGTGGGCAGCATCAAAAAAGGAGAGAGGAGTCTGGAGACTGTTGGACATGAAAGAAATTATAGTACAGAAAATGTTCAAGAGAGTGTAGATGGGGCATAATTGTGCATATTTATCATTCTAGCAATTTTATGGTTTAAAGCATGAGGATTGCGAGTTGGAGGCCAATCTCAGCAACTTAGAGAGACCTTGTCTCAAAATAAAAAAATAAAAAGGGATGAGATACAGTTTAGTGGAAGAGTGCCCCTAGGTTCTGTCCCTAGTATTGAAAAAATACGTAAAAATAATATATAAAACATACTGAGTATGTTGAAATAATAGAAAACAATACTATTTAAGAATAAATGCTTTCTCTTTTAACAAAACAACAAATGATTCTTTTTAACAGTAGACGATTTCCTTTAATCATATATTCTGCTATTAAGTGATCAAATATTCATCATTTGTGACAACATAATGGCTGCTAAGCTCCTCTGAAGAATATAGTACACAGAATAAGTAGATGATTTTAAGTTTATAGAATAAGACAAGTTTATAATGGCAATAAATACATGAAAAATTAGAGGAAACATTTCTTAAGTTTTCATGGCAATTTCAAAATTATGTTCAAGTGCCTAAAAACAAATCTTTAGGCACTTGTAATTTGTGACAATGAGAGAGAATTTTCTGTAGATAAAAGGAAAAAATGTATGTTTTTCTCAGGAGAAACATTATGTAGTTAAAGTTAGAAAATAATCCATTCTGCTAGAATTTCTCCATTATTGTAAGATAACAATGTATTGAGCATATTACATGACCTCAGGCTTGAGTAATAACCAGTAACCTGATCATGAACTGTTATTTACATGATGCAAATCAAAGTGAAAAATATTTTGATACAGTAAGAATTTTAAGGTCAATTATACTTTATGCATGATAATTACTGGCCAACTGCTAATTATGATAATTCTTTGTAAATTAATTCATCAAATACAATTTTAATGCATAAATAATTCAACAAATATATATATATGCACTTTATTCAGAAAGCAAGGAGTTCAAAATTTTCACCCTTAAAAGTTAGATGCAATTTAAAGCCAGGCACGGTGGCACATGCCTGTAATATCAGCAGTTTGAGAGGCTGAGACAGGAGAATTGTGAGTTCAAAGCAAGCCTGAGCAATGGCGAGGAGCTAAGCAACTCAGTGAAGACCCTGTCTCTACATAAAACACAAAAAATGTCTGGAGATGGGGCTCAGTGATCAAGTATCCCTGAGTTCAATCCCCAGCACCAAAACAAAAAAAAGAAAAATTAGATGCAATTTAAGATTGGTAATTTTCTGAGATGATATTTCCTTATTCTTAGAGTTGTGATAACCACACCACCATCACAGGATACTGTCTGGACTTAATAACCAATCCTGTAAACTATTTATTCTAATTAGAAACTGTTTCTAGTTAAAATTCTAAGACCTGACTTATCTTTACATGTGATCTTCATTCTCAATCCCACTAGCAATCTGAATACAGTCCCATCTAATATATTCTTATGAAGCATAAGAGTAATTCCAAAATGATGATAGAAATTTATCTCTGCACTTCCATGTCATGTTATGTAATTTTGCAGTCATGCCATGTTTAAACTCAATTTAATTATCAATATGTTTCTTTCCATTTTCCTCATTCTATTTGATCTCTAGTTCAGCAGTGCTTACTTACCTTTTTTAATTAAGGAACTAGAAGAGATAGTCTCAAATTGGCCTCCATACATGTTTGTTTCTCTGACATGTAACTCCTGCTGTCTTAGGCCTATGTATTTTACATCTCCACAAGATTCACTTAAAATGGTTATTTCTAGAAAGCCTGGAAATCTATACTATTTTCTCTGGAATGGAAATGAAATGGAGACCTTGAGACCTGCCAAACTCTGTGCCCTTCCTGGATACAGAAAACTTGGCTGCTTTCCTAATATACTGAGTAGGGGAAGACCTGAGGCATTTTACAGGTATACCCTCCAACACATGTGGCAAGGCCACTGAGACATAACATTCCCAGTTCCTGCCAGACCCTTTCTCCAACTCTGCTTTGGAGATTCCATTTCTTATTTCAAAGAGATTCAAAGAAGTGGGGAGAGATACTAACCAAGAGGTAAACTTCCAACTGTAACAGCCTCAGATATGTTGGATTCATATCTTTAAAATTTTCCTCTCTCAGTTTTATTTCCGGAAAAACAATGTTGATTCTAACCAGCGTCTCTCTCCCAATTGGTTTCTTTTTCGCAAGTTCTTTTCATAAGAACACAGGGAAATTTTTCTAAAATTTTTGCCCTATTTAGCTTGAAAGACTCACCTTTGTTGTTGATTTTGTTTCTTTTCTTTTGTTTCTAATTCGAGAAACTAAACCCAGGGCTTTGAGCATGATAGTAACTGAACTATCATTGAGCTACAGTCTCATCTCTAAGCCACAATTTGATGCTTAGGAAGACTAATCAGCAGGTTGATTAACTACTTGGTTGTAGAAAACTTGGCACTCCAGTTTGATAGATATATAGGTAAGTAGATATATAAATAGACTGACAGATTTCTAATATCCTAATTTATATTGTCATAAAAACTGAGGAGTAAGTGCAATAATTGTTTTAAATTAATGTCCTCTGTAGGTGTGTATTGAATCCTGATTGGTTTGTACTGTTTTGTTTCAGAACCTTTAAATATACTGTTCATTTTATATCTGTAACTGATCTGAAATCTACCAATCCTCCCTATGTCCAGGAACACAGATCATAACTTTATTATTATCTATTTTCACCAATCCTCAATTCTTCCCTCTTATTCCCCTGGGTGTGATATATCTAAACATGCACAAAATATAAAGTAAAAATTAGCAAATTTACTCATAGCCTTTGAAACCTGTAGGAAGTCATCTCTTTCCCCACCTACTCATAGTCATTTCTGTAAAAGTTGATTTTTCACTTGTGGCCCATTACCAAATATATCGCTACATGGCTTTGACCCTTGTAATTCCATTCAATGTAATATATTTTTAGTCATCATCTTTCTTAAGCACAGACAATTCTTTTTGACATTGTTGAGTGTTCATAAAACGTTATTTTGCATAAATGTTCTTTATATATTTGGGGTCTTTCTTTTTTTGGTAGTTTCCCTTTTCCTACAATATCTTAATTTTTGTCCTTCTGCATTGTCTTCCATTTAAGGAACCAACCCACAATTCCACCAGTAGCAAAAGACAGATTTGCTTAGTGCTGGAATATTGAACTAGTGTCTGTTACCAGTACATGCCCCTTCCTCTCTACTATTCACATTAACATACAATTAAGGTTTTTCTCTGTATTCAGAATTATTTTAGTTGTCTTTCCATTTCAGTTTGACTTCTAAGGCATAACAGTGCTTACTATCTATATGTTTCTTTTTTTTTTTTTAATTTTTTTTAGTTGTTGATGGATCTTTATTTTATTCATTTATTATTTTTTATATGTGGTGCTGAGGATCGAACCCAGTACCTCAGGTATGATAGGCAAATGCTCTACCACTGAGCTATAGCCCCAGCCCCCTATATGTTTCTTTATCTTCATTCCAAACCCCTAATCTCTCTACTATCATCTATCTCTTGCCACTTCATCCCACTAAAGTTTTAGTTCAATGAACATAACGTGGCTTCTCTCACCCCCAGATGTTTACATGTTTATGACATCTATTTGGAATAGTTTCTTCCTCCTCTGTTGAACCACTACATCCTTCCTCTTAGGCATAAGCTAAAATATTTCTTTTTCAGAAAAGACTTCCCCAAACTTTCATATGGTTTTTCTAGTTGCACTCTAAGGTTCTATTGCAATAGATACTATATTTTAATATTTATTATGAATAATTATGCAATTTGTATCTTTCCTTCTATTCAGTAAGATCTATAACATCATGAACATTATCAATCATGATGACTTCTTATCTCTAGGGACTCAACTGATGTCTGAATCAAAGTACATGCACAATCAGAATGATTGAACATGAAATTTAATGAGTCCTTCATGGACTCATTAGCTATGATCCCTTTTATCCACATGATTTAGTGAATACATGTTAAGATTCATTTTTAAACACAAATTTCAATGAAAGAAAAAAAATGTAAAAATTACTAAAATTTTCATTGATGAATTGTGTTTTAGTATCAAGTTGAGGAATAATTTCCTTATGAAAAATTTTGTTCTATGTCACTTTCTAAAAATTTTGCTATTGACTTCTTTCTTGGTGACCAGAGGCCTGAGATATACATTCTGTTTTCATGGCATAAATTTTCCTTGTGTGGGCAATTCTGAGGGCAGCAAAGCTTATGCTAACAGAAATCTGTGCTTGATTTAGCATTAATGCCTGATCTAGCACTGTTATTTTTTTCATTCCCTCTATTGTAGGAAAATATAACCAGCAGATTGCATGTTTACCATATCTCTTATTAGCTTGCATTTATGTAAATATTTAATGAGTCAACTTCTTGAGATTTGGGTTTACCGAGATATTAAAATTCCATTTCTAGCTTTATCTTTGGTTACTCATCATAACAAAACTGTAGTTTCAGACTGTCGGTTAACTAGGTAGCCTCATACCTCTAATCTTTCATCCTTTCTCTCCAAAAGTGTGTCTATGATCCAGGGGCCTATCTGGCACTAAATACTTCTCTGACCTCAACTAAAAGAGAAATAATTTCTCTACCTGCAATACTTCTGACACCAGGTGTGTTAGTTCTCCACACTGAGCATTTTCCAATTTTCTGCCCACACTACCTGGATGTACATAATTTATTTCAGTTTTGATGCTTACTAACTATAAATATCACAGACTCCACAGGTTAACGGCTTAGTCCCTCAAAATTTCTGTTTCAGATGTCAATTGTAAATGTAGAATTCCCATATTTCTGAATAACAGGTTATAAATAAAGAGTTCCTATGATTTCCTCTTGGGTTCCATAATTGGCTAAATTTTTCACAGAATTCAGGAATATAATTTACTTGTTTCTTTTAAAAGATATTATAAAGGGTAGCCAATGAGAGTATAAGGAAGAATACTTATAGCCAGATGAGAGTATAAGGAAGAATCTGGAAGACTCCCAATTGTAGAAGTTTCTGAGTTGTAGGGATCTGTTGAAGCATACTTCTAGTATCTGGATATGTTCACAAACTTGGATGCTACCTGAACTCCATAGTTTAAGGAATTTTATCCAAGTTTCATTATGTAGTCATCATTGATTATTAACTTAATTACCAGTCCTATTTTCTTCCCCAGGGAATGAAGGTGGGTGGAGTTGAAAATTCAAGTAAGTTTTCATGGAACTATTTATTTAAACATGGGAATATAGTGTTTAATATTAATATAAAATGAAGCCTCAAACTTTTTATATAGTAAGAGCAATATTTGAACAATTACTCCCATGTACAAACCTTGTGTATATGTACATATTTTAAAAAGAGCAACTTTGTGAATTTGGTCATGTGAAGATAAAAGGAAAAGTTCCAGAACTATGACTTATTCAATTAGTATTCTTAAATTACCTGAGGAGTTCTTTGAAATGTATATATACTTTAGCAAAATTGAATTTAGCATGAAACTAATGGAGTTGAAGCTTTATGGTATCTGTTTCATAGGCACCTTTCAAGGCCCTGAATTTTTTAAGTCAGAATTCTTCTTCTTCAGATAAGCTCCTTAGATTGTATACATTTCAGTCTCCAAAAAATCTCAGTGCACCCTGATTATCATGACCCCAGGGCATCCTTATCACAATCTTGACAGCTAGGTTTTTAGAATCTTTAAACCTATAGGCTTTCTAATAATTTCAATGAAGAATTGAAAACCAGAGTTTAAACTTTTGGAATTTGGATTAAAGCAAATTTAAACAGAAAAGTAGACAGTCCTTAATGTTATCTACAATCCTAAATGTTTTTCCTGGAAGCTTTTATTACAATTGAGAAAGCCTTGCATAACATACAGAAATAAGACTGTAAATAACAAAGGCACATATATTTAGAGAATCATCACAATAAAAACCAACACTGGCTCAGTCAGAGACACCATCTTTAAAGTAGAGAGTGAGACACTATTACATATCAAATGTACTGGCATCTTGATTTTGGCCTTGCCAACCCATTGACCTATGAGAAAAACGTTCTGTTTTTTATAAATTACTTCATACAAGGTGTATTTTCATACTAGCATGG
Organism: Geosciurus inauris; assembly: GCA_004024805.1. NCBI lineage: Eukaryota > Metazoa > Chordata > Mammalia > Rodentia > Sciuridae > Geosciurus > Geosciurus inauris. Next base: position 122,304 of record PVHX01003354.1, read on the forward strand.
ATGTACTGAAGCACTTTGGAAAAGTTAACAATTAAGATAATAACCCCATTTGAAAATGAATAAACAAATAAATAATATTTGTAATTATTTCCTGATAATTAACATGTGCATACACTGTGACTCAGATTTCTCCCATCATAAATTCACATCCGAAAGAATGGGAGAAGTATCCAACACCTGTGCAGCAGAGTCATGACAGTATTGCTTGTAATAATCAAAATCTAGAACAAATAAAATATTCATCCAGATGAAAGTGGGGACATAAATTATGATATATTTACAAATACAATAATTTATTACTTTAAAAAGTACAAACTTCATGCATGTGCAATAACATGAATGAATTTCATAAACATAACACTAAATTAAAAAGCCAACTATATTAAATCATATGCTATGTTATTTCATTCATAAAAGGTGAAAAGAAGGCAAGGTATATGTTTTAGAGTTCCTGTAAGAAGGAAGGAGAGCCTGGATCTGGCACTGGTTATTAGACACAAAAATTTGCTTACTTTATGATAATTTGATGAACTCTTTTCACTTATGATTTCTGTGACTTTTCCATAATAAAACATTTTTAAATAAAAGAGAACTCTTGTGTATGCCAAGTACTATTTATGTAATGATAATGATTTCTTTAAAAGATTTGTTATATATTTAACCTGACCAACATGCACATTTTGATAAGTAAATTTTTAAAAACAAAACATTTGTCATTTTACAATATATGTCAGTCCCAGGATTAGGTATACATGCAAAGGAAATTAAATCAATATGTCAAAAATACAGCTATATGGAAATGTATATTTCATAAACATAACAATAAATAAAAGAAGCTAACTATATTAAATCATATGCTATGTTATTTCATTCATAGCAACCTGAAAAGACGGCAAGATATATGTTTTAGAATTCAACATGAGAGTTCCTGTAAGAAGGAACTCATATATATGAGTTAATATATATTAATAATTGTATATCAATCCATAATTATACATTATTATACAAAATTATACATAATTATTATACATAGTAATTATACATAATTATACATAATCATTATACATAATTATACATAATTATTATACATAATTATGGATTATGTATAGCTACAATAATGTTATATATTATATTAGTATAGTGTATTAACTATTATATTATTAATTAATATATTAATTGCATATTATACATTATTGTGACTATATATAATCCATAATTATATATGGATTATCATATTATAAAATTATATATATATATAAAATATATATTATATATTATTATGGCTATATATCCATGTTTATTGCAGCATTATAAAAATAGCCAAGGAAAAAAGTGTTTCTAGCTTTGAAAATAGCAATGAAGAACTTTTTTTGGCTTTAGTTGTAAGGCCTGTAGGTTTAATGACAGTTTCATGGCATTGGGGACCAACATCTTTGACAGAACCACTAAGATCTGTCAATCAGAAGTGAGTGGACAGTGTTAAGATCTAAGGACCATGAGAATAAAGGAAATAAAGTAGAGACAGTCCTGTCTCAGGAAAAAGATAAAATTTTGAAACACATCTCACTGAAAGAAGCAGCAATGAATGTGAAAAATAATGGCTCAAAATGAAGACAGGAAGGATTTCTATGTTTATATTTATAAGTTATAGGGCTTTTACAACCACTTTCAAAACAATTATTCCTTCTCTTTTGTCACTTTATATTATTGAGGAGAATAACTTCAAATGTGATTAAATAACAAAAAAAAAGTTTTCTCCACAGTGCAAGGGAAAATGATAGTCAAACTTTGAAACATGGCCAGTGTTCAAATGAATATTTTTCAAATGGTCCATATTAGTATATACTAGAATCTACACTTTATTGAAGAAATGTTCTGTCTTTATGGATTTTCATTAAAAATTCTAGTTATTTTAGAAATTTAATTTCAGTTCTTTTCAAATTATATCATGTGAAGATGGTTACATAACAGAGTTTAGAAATTTATACAAGCTGAAATTATTGCCACTCATTAAAATTTTCCCATGGGAAAATGTCACAGAAATGTGTTCATAGAAAAATGAAATGTGTGGAGAAAAAACAATGGAAAACTAAGATTTTCTATTATATAAATCAATTAAGTTTGGATTTATGTACAATAGTTTAAAATAAAGATTTAAATTAATAAAACATATTCAAAGCATTTTAAATATATAAGGACTTGAAATAAATCTGAAATGCCAACACCAACACAACAGAACTCAAACATATCAATAAATTATTAAGAGACTTAGGAAGTAAATAATATATTAGCATTTTAGCTGATTTTAAGTTACTAAAATTTAACTGATTTAGTATTTTAGATTGATTTTGTACTGAATAAAAAACATAAATCATTTAGGATAATTCTGCTTTTGGAAAAATATGAATGTTCAAGATCAAGTAACATAAATAACAACAACAAAGTCTATATACGACATAATAAGTATAGATTCTCCTTGCATTACAATGAGGTTACATCCTGGTAAAACCATAGTAACTTGAAAATATTTCAAGTTGAAGATGTATTGCAGCTAATCTACTAAGCACCATAGCTAAGCAACATAGTACACTCTGGAATATGACTATTTTCCCTCTTGATTGTGTGGATGACTGGGTTGCACAGATTTCTTTCATTGTACATCATCACACAAGACTATCATATACCTGAAATACCAGCAGCTTTGGAGGCTGAGGCAGGAAGATCACAAGTTCAAGGCTGGCTTCAGCAATTTAGTAAGGCCCTCAGCAAATTAGTGAGATCCTGTCTCAAAAAAAAAAAGAGCTGGGGATGTAGCTGAATGGTTAAATGCCCCTGGATTCAAGTACTGGTACCAAAAAAAAAAAGGCAGTGACATGGGTATTGCTGGCGGTTTTTAGCTAGATTTATAATGAGAACAGAAAACAAGAAGTAGAATGGGAAAATTTGGAAAATGTGCTGCTTGTCCAGAAAAGCAAATGTAAAATTAGGACCAAGGAAAGTGTGAATGTTGAAGAGATAAATGTCATTAAAAAGAAACTATGTACAAATGGCCAACAGATGTATGAAAATATTATTCAACATCATTAGCAATTAGGGAAACTATACTGAAATTTTATCTCACTCCAGTTAGAATGACAGTCATTAAGAAGGCAAATAATAAAAACTGTTGAAGAGGATGTGGAGTAAAAGGAACATTTTACACTGTTTGTGTGGTTATAATTTAATACAACCACTACAGAAATCAGTATGGAGGTTCCTAAAAGACTAGGAATAGTCATATATGGTGATATGACCTAGCTTTACTACTCCTAAATATTACCCTAAATAATTAAAGTTAGCATATTGCAGCAATACATCTATATTCATCCTTATAGCAGCAAACTTCACAATAGCCAAATTATGGAAGCAGCCTATGGTTCATCAACAGACAGATGGATAAAGATGACAGAATGATACAAATATGGAATAAATATATACAATGGATTTTTATTCAATTATAAGAAGTATTAAGTTATATCATTTGCTTGAAAGTTGATGGAAACTGAGGACATTACATTAAGTAGAATAAGCCAAACTTCAGAAAGTCAACAGTCATGTTTTTCCTTCTATGTGGACAGGGCCTATCAAGTTTTTGAATCTTAGATATTACCACCACATGCCCCAGACATCAGATCAGGAACTATAGGGTTTAATCTTTGCCCTGGAAGTCTTTGGTTTTTCTTCGACCTAATCATTCCTTGTCTTTCTCCTACTCCTTGTATTCCTCACATTTGAAATGGGAATGTTTACTCTTTACCTGTCCCAACTTTATGTTTGAAATATGTCACTTGTGTTTTGAATTTTACAGGTGTTCACTCTCAAGGCTCTGTGTTGTCCTGAATCTCAGAGGAGACTATGGCCTTGAACTTTTGATCAATATTTTGATCAATGCTGGAACTGTTAAGATTTGAAGACCCTTGAAGTTGGATTGAATGTGTTTTGCATTGTGAGATAGGCAAGAGTCTTTGAGGTGCAGGGGCAGAAGTTTATACTTTGGATTTGGTACACCCTCTAAACACTCAGATATTGAAGACTTGTCTCCAAACAGCAGCAAACAGCAGTGTTCAGAAGTATGACCTTTGGGAAAGTAATTGGACCATGAAGACTCTATCCTCATTAGTGGAAGTAGATTAATCCATTGATGGATTCATTATATGATGATATTATTGAAAGGTTGCAGAAACTGTAAGATGTTGGGTCTAGAGGAGGAAGTAGGTCACTGGGGCTTGCCCTGAAAGAGTACATCTTGTCCTTGACTCCTTCCTTTTGCACTTGAGTTTTCTCTCTCTCTCTCTCTCTCTCTTTTTTTCCATCACACACACTCTTTCTCTGCTTTCCAGTTGCCTTGAGATGAATGGCTCTGCCCTACCATGCTCTCTCCACCATGATGCTCTGTCTCCTCAAAGGCCCTTATTGATGGAGCCAGTCAGTCATAGACTGAAATCTCTGAAACAGGAAGTCAAAATATTTTTCTTTCTCTGTTTTTCTCAGCTATTTTATAATAGAAATGCAATATTAACACATGATCATAGCTATTTATAACAAATAATTACTGGTTAATAATTAATTGTCTTAATGTCTTTATTCACTATCATTTGAATTCATTCATGAGTGATTTGCTGTAGAGTCAAGAATTTATAAAAATACTATTTGTTAATTATAGGGCTATATATATTTACTTTCTAACCGTGTCAAAGATGTATTTTTATGAGTTTATCTGTTTCATTGAAAGAATTAGAAATATTTGATTTCAATCATTCTGCAGTGTGTTATGCCATCTAGAAAAATCTCACTTTTAAATACTTTCTGATATTTGCTTGCCAATTACTGATTACATTCTTTCAGCTACACATTTTCCCACTAATTGCATGAGAAATTTTTACAACCATTCTAAAGTCAGAATCATTTCAGATTATTATGATTTTTGCCTAGTTTTATACTTGCCCTTCCCATTTCTAATTAATATATTTCCTTTCCCTTTCATTTATCAAGTCTATCATAAAGCATGTAAACTACAACATTTTGTGCACATATATTTTATTTATGCAGTGTTTGATGAAATAATATAATTAAAAGTAGAATATAAGCTGATCTTAACAAGTTAAAATAAAATAATTGATAATCAGCTTCCTATTTTTGCTAAACTGAATTATCACAAACTCACTGGCAAAAATCACACAAAGGTACTATCTTATAGTTTTTGAGGTCAAAAGTCTAAAGTAAGATATATTGAAATAAAATTGTATCAGCAGTTTCATTCTTCCTGGATACCCTAGAGGAGAATCTCTTTCTTTTCTTTTCCAGTTTCCAGAAACCACCTGCATTTATTGTCGGTAGTCCCTTCTTTCATGGCTAAAACCAGAAGCTGCACAGCATTCTTCTCCCCTGTATGACCTTTCTGTCAGTTTTCTTATTTTTCCTTCTTTGAAGCTCTGCCTCCATTTTAATTAATGTGTTGGGCCAATTCTAAAGTGCTCTTGTCTTTAGAATTGGTCCAACACATTAATTCAGGATAATCTCTTCTCAGAATTCTTAATATATGTGCAAATAATGTTTCACCATGAAATTCAAACTATTTAAAGGATAAAGGTATTAGAATGTGAACATAGCTGGGACATTGTTTTGTATCACAGTGACCATCCCTTTCATTTCTTAGGAAGAAAAGTACAAGCAGATATTTCTCAGTAGAGATAACCTGCGTCCAGTGGCTACTGTGTTTGAGCATCAAGACCACATGAAACTAGAAAATTTTTAAACAGGAAGACTATTTTTCCACAAAATCAGTAACTGTTTTAGTCAGATTTTTTTGTCACTGTAACTAAAAAGCCAAACAAGAACATTTTAGAGTAAGAAAGTTTATTTGGGGCTTGTGGTTTCAGAAGTCTCAGTCCATATGGCTGGCTCCATTGCTCTGGGCCCAAGATGAGCCAGCACATCATGGGCGAAGGGCATAGCAGAAGGAAGCAGCCCACCTAGTGATGGGGTCAAGAAGCAGAGAAGGAGAGAGAGGAAGAACAACACTCTCATGGCACACCTTCAATGGCCCACCTCCTCTAGCCAGTCGCACCTAGTCAGTTCATTCAAACTAGGACGAACTGATTAGCCTACAGTTCTCACAATCTAATCATTTCACCTCTGAATATTTCTGCATCAACACAAGAGCTTTTGAGGGACATCTCATGTCAAAACCATAACAGAAACATAAAGACTATTAACATATCCTTCCCCTAGTGTACATCACATGTTATATTGTGTTAACAAGCAATAAATCATGAAGAATTTTCTTTGTTAACAAATAGAATTGCCATTCCACTTTTCTTATTAAGAATGAGGTAAACTTTATCTTATTATTCATGTGATTATATTTCACTTTTTTTCTATTTTTATTTCTTTTGCAGTCAATTATACAATAAAATTTCCTAAGTGTGTGACCATATAGAAGTATGAACAGATTTTTCAAGGACATAGGGTACAGAATTCCACTTTAAGTGTAACCAAATGATAAAAAATTAATCTAGTATTGTCTTTGGATCCTGACAAATAGTTCTTCAAAATGATTGTATTTATATACACACCTACCTCTATTCTTAATGGCATACCTTTTTAGATATGCTTTATAAGATAGGATTATGCTGTATTTTTTTCTAGATCTGATTTCTGAGAAACATTTTATTGTTTTCATTTACTTCTTATTTACTAATAGGAAGGGAAATTTTTTATGTGCAAATGCATCCATATTTTGCTTTCCAAAGCTCTGATATAGAAAAAGTAACTCAAAATAACTGGTTAAGGTGCTGATAATAGCACCTGCCTTGTTGCCTTTGCAGCAGTAATAGCGACCTAAGATGAGAGCTGTATTTCAGGGTCCAATACCCATAATATGGCAAAACAAGGGTCACGATCCAAACAGTAAGACAGAAACAGAAGAACACCTTCAGCAGGCTTTCTGTGACATCATTTTAGCTACATTTCCCACAATCTGAAATACCCTAATTCTTCATTATTATCTGTGAATGGTTCTCCAACCAACTTCATAACTATTTTTAAATTGTTCAATTGCTTCTTTAGTACATCTAATAATATTTTAGTCATTTTCTATTAAAATCACCTGAGTCAATTTCATTTTTTGATGGTAATAAACCTAGACAAACTATGAAGTTTTTTTCACCTGTAGTACAAAGTTTTTATTAACTAAAAACTATAATGAGGATTAAAATACATATAATTTCCTTTGTGCGTTACTTGGTATGGAGGGAACAATCAAACTACACTGCTTACTCTTGTCTTCAAAATATATAGTGAATTCATTTATATTATGGCTATTATAATAGATTTCTAATCAGGTTCAAAACAAGTTCTAATCCTATTCTAAGACCATGAAATGTATTCAGGCACTCATTACAATTATTCAATATTCAATATTGAGAATCTATACACATCTACTGTTTCACCTCTACTTTACAAATACATTAACTGAGATAGACTGCTGAGGTGATTTTGTGAACAGCACATTAAAAGTTAAAAACAAAGCTAAAATAATATTAAATATTCCTGACTTCTATTTACTTTTCCAATATAGTTTAGTAGATGGGACTGCATGATTTATGTTTATAGAGTTTGGTGCAAAATTAAATGAATACCAATTATTTTATCCTAGATTTTATTAGCTATTTGTATACCTGATTTAATGGATTTCAAACTGTCTTTTTTTTTTTTTTTTTAAACACAGCAGGCTTCTTGTTTTCAAAACTTTGTGAATCTATTCTGGTGTGATTCTTAATAAGTGAAGATCACATTTTAGATACTTTCAGCATAATGGTGTGACAATAAATGCTTTTTCCTATAAGGATAATTCATTTTCCAGAAATTGTAGAGTGTTAAGCAATTTGAAAGAAACTATATTTTGTGTCTGTCCTTCATTGTAATGGTGCCCTATTCTTACTTAATCACCACTATAAAAGAGATTGAGGTCTAAGTACAGTCTAGAAAATCAGTTAATTTTATTCTTCAGCTGTACCAGGAGAATGACTATACTTACCTTGAATACAATATTAGATGCAATATATTGACATAAACATTCATCAAAACCTCTAAATAATTTTTCAATACTATCTTAACTGATTTCAACAAAAAGATAATATTACTTGCATGATTTGTAGGTGTATTTCAAAACTCTAACAAATTGTATAAAGAGATAGCTTTAATGAGTAACAAGCTTTCTATTCTCTTATATGAAATCTTCTAAAAATTCATTTTAGAAAAAAGCAATAATTTATATTTCTCTTGACTAGCTCTAAATTTAAATTACACATTGTACTCATTAGTTAATGGGAAAATATTGCTTTAATAGAGAGCGTGCTTATACTTATAGAAATAAAACAGGATACTCCTAAGTTCTCATTAAATTACTACTAACAATAAATGTTATTTCCAGAATTTAGAAAAACAGGAAAACAATTCACAAGAGCACTTGAAAGCTAAAATTTCTGCATGAAAATAACCTTCAAAGGGTTTAAGAGTTTACAGGTTGTGAAGTTTGTTATTTTAAATGTTTTCATCATTTCTATTCTTTATAACTTGAAATTTTCTTTCATCTTAAAGCAATCTCTTTTTTTTTTAGATGTTCATGGACCTTTATTTATTTATTTATATGTGTCCGAGAATCGAACCCAGTGCCTCACACATGCTAGGCAAGCGCACTACCACCGAGCCAAACCCCAGCCCTTAAAGCAATCTCTTAATGAACTGCTATGTCCTAAGCATAGGACTTTTATTTTCTGCTTTTATTTCTTTTTTATCTTTTTGCAGTGTTCTTCATTTAAGCCTCCCTCCTTTTTTGTACTATAGATTCAGGGATTGAACCCAGAGGTGCTTAGTGATTGAGCCACATCCTCACCCCATCCCCTTTCCAGTTTCTTTGTTTTTTGTTTGTTTCTTTACTTTTGAGACAGTATCTCACTAAGTTGGTTAGGGCCCTGCTAAATTGCTGAGGCTGGTTTTGAATTCTCTTGCCTCAGCTTCCTGAGCCACTGTGCTTATAAGCATGTGCCACCACACCAGGCCATTTAAGCTTTTTAAACTAAATTATTTCATATTGTTCTTGTTCTTTTATGTTTTAAAAGCTATACACAACAATGTTTTAGGTAAAAGTATATGTAATGGTACATCAATATCTACAACAGTTTAAAATGTTTTATTGCAGCATGCTTATTTTACATGTAAACTTGGAATATTCATAAGGTCAATTGAAGAGAAAAATAAAGTTCTTTATATTAATTCATATTTAAAACTGAATCATATTTTAATATCAGCCTAAATTATTCCTGTTATTGATTTGGAAAAACCATTGTAAAAAATATATATAGATTCATATACTTCTACAGGTAGGTTAATTTTATGCCTGTTTTTTATAATAAACTCATTCAGACCCTTGCAAATAAAGAAGCAGGAAATCCTTAAAATCAGATTAATAATAATATATGAACATAAAAATCCATTAGTAAATTTAATTTGAAGGTGCAGAAAAATAACTCATGTTTTTTAAGATTAATCCTTTTGTAAAAATATTTTGTCATTAGTTATTAAAGTTTGAATTAAATTTTATATGCTAATAGAATTTATTTTATAAATTATGACTTTTATAGGCTGGGTAAAAATTGCATTGTATAACTCCAGATATTTGCCTTTTCAAGGTTAACAGTGAGGTATTATTTGGTCAAATAGAGCTCACTTTAACAAAATAGTTGATAAAAATATTGGGAAAATATGAATTGCCATGGTATATTTTAAAATGTTTTACATACTAGGGTCTTCACAAAGATTCAAAAAATTAAAGTTAATGTAATTCCTGGAATGTTGTCTGAATTAAGTACCCTCAATACAAAAAAACCTACTTGAGCACCATTCATGCACTTGTTTTCCATTATCATTCAGCAAGGAGGGATTAAAAGAAAATTGAGAGAAATTAAATATCAGAAAAAATATTTTGTTAGGCATGATTGAAATTCGGAAGACCAAAAACTATTGTGATATAATGCTTTTTATTTAATTTTGTGTTCTCACAGTGCCTAGGATATTACTTGATCCAAATATAGTAGGTACTCAACAAGTACTTCTGAAACCAAATTTGCTATAAATGTTTGTTTGTACTGGGGATTGAATCCAGAGGTGCTTCACCACTGAGCCACATCCCCAGACCTTTATTTGTTTGTTTGTTTGTTTATTTGTTTGTTTGTTTGAGACAGGGTCTTGGCAAATTTCTTAGGACCTCACTAAGTTGCTCAGGCTGGCTTTGAACTTCCAATCCTACCTCCAGGTCATGAGCTACTTGGATTACAGGCATGTACCACTGTGCCCTGCCATATACTTGATTAAACAGTGGGTTTAAGAAACTGTGCCGAAATGATGTGTTCAATCAGTAATAACTCAGTACATCCCTAATATTTAATTCTTAAACCTGCTCAATATTCAGAAACATTGCCTCCTATTACTGCCTTCTAATAAATTCCAATACTTGAAACAGGTTGAAAAAATTTTAAGTTTTAATGGAACATATATTTTATATTTGCATATCATAATGCCTCATCTAAAACTATATTCATTGCTTAGCTTGATCATCATCTCTCAGTTCTGCAACTAATTTCACATAGCATGCTGTACATTTCCTTCTTTGTTAATAATATCTCTAAACAAATTCAAATCACAACTTGCATTATATTTGAATTAAAGTATTTTAAGCTACCTTCTGAACTATTACACATAATCTAACTAAGTGAAATTCTTTCAGAATAAACAGTAAACCCATTCAAATGTTATTTAAAGAAGAAAAATTAGAAGCAAGTAAGAAAAATTTATACTTCATAATGTTTAAGTAGGCTAAGCCTTTTGCCTGCTATGATGTAATTTGAAGGGTTCACAAAATCATCTTTCAAAATATCATATTAGGATTTAAAATACTATCAGTAGTTCAACATTTTCCATTAAACTTTTGTGTTTTATTCTTTTCTCTGTACTGAAAATAACTTAGTTTGGGGTTGTACTTCATCAACATTAGAAGTGAAATAAAGCATTATTTCAACAGAAAATTGAAAAGCTGCATCAGAACATCATGTATTAGAACTAAGAATTGAGACCACTTGCACTGAGATGGTGTAGTACATTCTCTACACTTTTTGCTAAATAAAGACAAAGCTCTAAACATATACCTTAGATGTAGGATGTGTGAAATTTTAGATGGTGTAACAAACAACTTGTCCAAGAAAATGAAGGAGCAAAGCCTTCAAAGTTGCTCATCTGCAGTTCATTTGTCACTCCATCTCATCCACGTTGATTCTGAATACTGCTTTCATTTGGAAAATGGAGCTCGGGCTGATCTTTTACAGTGTGGAATAAGCTCTCTCTCACTAGCTTATATGTGTTTCTGCTGGTTTCTCAATTACACTAGACTGTTCATATCAATTGATTGCCAGAGGAATATATTAGTTTGACATTTAAGAGAAAGGTGAAAGATGTTCAGTCAACTCTGGTGCTATAGTCTATTGACACCAGTAAAAAGTACTGATTGTGTCATTTTTGTAATTATTAAGATCTCATTGAAGTTGGGATTCACATTATAGATAAATATATTTATTCTACACCACACTCCAACTTTTTTTCTTCCTCCTCCTTGTTCTTTTATTTTAATTCCCTCACTGTAAAGATAAGCTTGGGAATTTCAAGTGGTAATCAAAAATTAACTTTGTTTTTTCTAGCTGTTTCTTTTACCTATTTTTTATTTCTATCAATTCCAAGGAAAATGTTAATTATTTCCTTTTCTGAAGTAGAATTCTAAAAGTAAGCAATTTTTGCATGTTCTTTTCACATAAAATATCTTATGACATTAAGTTATACTTACTTTTAAGACAGAGCCCTCTAACATTGTATACACTATACTTTTCCTTTAACAATGTATTGAGGTTCAAAAAATATATGAAAGAAAAGCACACACTGACAAGATTAATTGCTATTATTATTTTGAAAGAATAAAAGCATTTGAAAATTTCACCATTAAAAAATACCTAAAAAATTACCATAGATAATTTCAGGTCTTTCCAGAGAAGCATATACACTGATAGGTATTGTATTAAAAATAGCATGAATGTTCTAAAAATGAGGTGATTATTGCTTGGTTTGTTTTGTTTTAAATCAGAGCATTGATTTTCCCTTTCTGAACATTATATTTCTATGTTAGCATTCCATTGATAAAGAATTTGAAGTAATCAACTTAAAAACTGTATGGTTTGGCTATAGAATGTTTCCTAAAGGTTCATGTGTTGAAGGTTTTATGCACAATACAGAAAATTCAGAAATGGGGCTTTTGGGCAATGATTGGATCATTATAGGTTTGATCTCATAAATGGCTTAATCTATTGATGAATTCCTAACTGAATGGGCTATTGGAAGATGGTAGAAACTCTATGAGGTGCTAGCTATTTAGAGGACATAGGTTACTGGAGGTATAATCCAGAATAAAATCTGTATCTTGTTCTTTGCCACCACTACTTTCTGATTGCTATGAGGTGAATAGCTTTCCTCTTCTATGAGGTCCTGCCATGATTTTTATTTTTTATTTTATTTTTTGATATTGGGGATTGAATTTAGGGGCACTCAACCACTGAGCTACATCTCCAGCCCTATTTTGTATTTTTTAATTTAGAGACAGGATCTCATTGAGTTGCTTAGCACCTTACTGTTGCTAAGGCTGGCTTTGAATTTGTGATCCTCCTTTTTCAGCCTCCAGAGCTGCTGGGATTACAGGTGTGTGCAACTGCACCTGGCTCCTGCCATGATCTTCTACCTCACTTCAGACCCAAAGCGATGGAGCCAGCCAACCATGGACTGAAACCTCTGAAACAAGAACCAAAATATATCTTTCCTTCATTAAGTTATTTTTATCAGTTATTTTGTCCAATAGATTCAAAGTTAACACAGAAAATTACTATCAAGAAGTGGGGTAATTGCTAATACTATACCTGACCATCTATTACAGAAGCCTTTAGAATAATTTGAGAAAGTAATTCAGAATAAGTTTGAAGACGCAAGGTAGAGAAATATGAGATTGTTTTAAGCAGAGTTTAATGTGTAAGTATGATGTGAACTTGGAAGACTAGAATTCTGATAAGAATTTAGATGGTTAAGACTGTTTACAGGGTTTCAAATGGCAATGAGATCTCTATTGGCAATTGGAGTAGAGGTCATTTGTGTTACATTCTGTCAAACAACTTGTCTGCATTTTCTCCATGTCCTAAATCTTTTTGTGAGACTGAGTTTAAAGGTGGTGGACTAACTAAGCAAGGAAATTTTTAGACAGCACACCATTTAGGCAGAGGTATGATATTTCTGATTCTAGCCAGGTTTACAATGAGGAAAAGCAGAGCAGAAATATTTTAAAAACTTGCAATTTGGCCAGAAAAGCATGTAAAGTTGGGGTAAAGTGGGCCGTGTTTGCTAAAGAGATTAAAAAGAAGCTGATTACTTTGCACTGGTACAAGTAGGAAAGATTCCTTAAGAGCATTTCAAGCATTCTCCACACCTGACCTATCAGGCTCAAACGTGTAATAGTGAAAATTTCTTTGAGTGATTGCTTTGGAAAGAGTTCCTGTGCACACTTCTCACACACAGCCATCTAGGAAGTTGTTGGCACAGGATTTCTTTCACTGTGTCCAACTATTCAGACACTCAGAGGTTACTTCTGCCATGGTGCTAGTGAGTATGGCCACTGTGAAGAAATGGCAGCAGACACTGGAATCATCCAAGTATTTCTTATTTTGTAAGCATGCAGGATGCAAGAATTATGGGGTCATGGATATTTCTACTGAGTTTTCAAAGGAAGACCTGTGATCCAGGCAATGTGTGGCAGGGCTCAAATTCCTTTGACTAGCATGGTGAAATGCTGATGCATTGAAGCAGAGAGGGTGAAGAAAAAGCTGCAATGGAGATGCCAGGAAGCTGGATATGCCAGAAATGTGGATCATTTGCTGAGGGAAAGTGTAGGCAGCAAGCAGAGAACCAGCACGAGACAAAGACCATGTAAGTTGCAGTTGGCAAGGCCATTGTGGTAGGATGACCCAAGTGCTTTAAAGTCTATATCCCACCACCAGGTATCACAGATGCCAGATGTGGAGGTATAGGATTTAATGATTGTCCTGCTGGGTTTAGTCTTGCTTTGGTTCAGTTCTCTCTATGCCTGTATCCCCTGTGTCTGTACCATTTTTGTATGTAAGCATGCAACTTGTTTTTTGATTTTTACTGCTCACAGTTAAAAGTTGCCTTGAGTACCAGAGAATACTTGGTACTTGCGCTTCTGAGCAATGCTAAAACTGTTAGGACTATAGGGAATATTAGACATGGACTGATTCCATTTTGCATTGTGAGATGAGCATGAGACTCTGGGTGTCAGTGCAAAACGTTATAGTTAGAATCTAGAATGTCACACAAAGGCTCAAGTCTTTGTCCTTCATGTAGAAATGTTCAATAGTGGGGCTTTGGGGATGAGATTGAAACATGAGGGCTCTGATCACATCAATGGGTTCATCAATTGATATATTCATCATTAAATAGTCTACAAAGAGGTTGTGGAAATTATAGGAGGTAGCGTATTTTTGGAAGAAGTAGGTCATTGAGGGCATACCATGGAAGGGTATACCCTGTGTTCAGCTCATCTCTCTCCAGCCCCTCTCTCCCCATCCTGGTTCTACGAGGTGAGTAGCTGTCTTCTAACACATCCTTCTGCTAGGATGTTCTTCCTCATCATAGGCTCTAATCAATGGAATCAGCCAATCACAGACTAAAACCTCTGAATTAATGAGCCAAAATAAATATTTTATCCTTTAAGTTATTTTTCTCAGGTATTTGGTCACAGTGACAAAAGCAGACACAAAAATTGGAAAAGTTTATTTTGGCTCATGATTTCAGAAATTTCAGTCCATAGTCACTTGGCTGTGCTGCTTTTGGTTTGTGACAGACAATACATCATAGCAGGATCATGTGGCAGAGGAGGCCTATCCACCACATGTAGGCCAAGAAACAAAGAGACAGGAAGGGGTGGGTCCTAATAGCCCCTCTGAGGGCATGCCTCTTCGTTGTAAACTCTCTCTCTCCCTTTAGGCTTCACCTCTTAAAGGTTCCATCACATTCCAGAAGTGTCACATACTTTTACTGAAGTCTTCATATGAATCTATGGGGGGAAATTCACTACCTAAATTATAGCAATTTTCTTGTTCAAATTTTGTCTCCCACTTTAATTGACATGATTGTGACATTTGATTACTTTTATAGCAATTGTACTGACAGACAATACATTTATTAACTTACTTATTTATGAATTGATCCTATTTTACTTTTTTAGGAGTTATGGTCTTACTATAATGTAGTAACCTGGCTGGCCCTGACCTCTTGGGCTCAAATGATCCTGCTACTTTGGCCTCCCAAGTAGCTGGCATTATAGGCAATGCCCAGATGAGAAAGAATTTGTACTTAATTACTTCTCAGTAAATCACAGTAAATACTTTGTCTTAGCAAGGATATTGTGGTTAAAATAAAAATACCATATTTCCTGAAGATAAGAAAAAGCACAGCAGGGTTTTGAAAAAAATCTGTTATATTTATGCAAATATTTTCTATGCACACTTCTAATTAAAAAAAGAAATAAACACTATATACATAGGCACACAAACACTTTAGGCATTACTTCCTATGAAATATGATTGAACTGAGTTAAAGAATGGTA
This sequence comes from Geosciurus inauris, assembly GCA_004024805.1. Taxonomy (NCBI): domain Eukaryota; kingdom Metazoa; phylum Chordata; class Mammalia; order Rodentia; family Sciuridae; genus Geosciurus; species Geosciurus inauris. The sequence goes on from PVHX01003354.1 coordinate 138,109, forward strand.
TTTTACCTTTTCATACCTTTCAAGATTTTTGAATCTTGAATGTAGAAAATAAATAATTTAAGCTATACATATATATATTGTAAGAGATTTTAAACAAAATGTGCCCTTTTTATTTAAGAGAAACATTTTCTAGTGGTATATTTGCTATTGTATGAATTTTGCATTAGGTCATATTAGTTTGTTAAGACAGTAGTAAACATCTACTTGTAATCAACTAGTCAGTAATTGCAGACTAAATTTGATAAATGCATATCCAATTATGATATATATTATTATATTATATATAATTATAAATTATCTTTATTTGGAGGTTATATATTTAGTTGAAGATTATTCATGTGCTTTAAAATCTGTTCAGATTTAAATAGCAAATTCATAAAAAAAGAAATATTTCTCATTGTAGCCACTTTTAGTACTTCATTTCAGTAGCTATAATTACAATCAGACCATGTTTAATAAAAACAAAAATAAGATTCTTACAATATTTTATACATTGGAAGCCACCTATGTGTTGAACTCACCTTAAACCCTCATGCATACAGGCATTCACAGAAAGCCATAATCCAGATTTGAAACTCAGAATCAAATTCAACAAGGTAAGGAAAACATTCAAGATCAGTAAGTGTCCAACTGTAACCCTGCTTTTTTCCCCAAAACCTTTACTAGCAGGCTTGTAAATCTTGTCCAGGCTCAAGTCTTACGGATGCCATTCAAAGGGTCTGCTTTAAACCTGAGAATTCTAGAATGGGTTAAGGTGAGATCTCTTCACTGGTAAGTCAGTCCCTGGAGCATTACCATTTGTGGCAGATCTCCGGCTGTTTGCCAATACTCTGTAGCCTTTTAAAAAAGTTATGATCAGGCTGGGGATATAGCTCAGTTGGCAGAGTGCTTGCCTTGCATGCACAAGCCCCTGGGTTCAATCCCCAGCACCACAAAAACAAAAACAAAAAAAAAAAAGTTACGATCATGTAGATATTTCCCTTTTAAAAAGATCTCTTCTGTTCATTTTGGGACAAAAAACATCTGTGGACAGGATGAATTCCTTCCTCATATACAACAGAACTTAAAGACTTACAGCAGTTAGGAAGGTTGAAGAAGTTTTGCAATGGATGTGAGAGAACAATGTGCACATTTTGCCAGACATTAAAGGCTAGCCTGTGACTTTGTGCAAATTAGGGGAGTGCACTTATGGTAGCTCTGAGGTGGGTGAGTTACAAAGGATCTTCCTCTGAGTGTTATAGAGCATAGAAAGCAAATTATTATTCATAAGACATTTTTATTGCAGAAAAATAACCCTTCCTTCTGGCAGAGGAAAATATGTGGCTTGACCAAAGGAAGCTTTTCTAGATTGAACTTGGCCCATTAGCAAGATATCTACATGTCCTGTACAAAACTAACAACCATAGGAGATGACCTTGAGATCTAGTTGCTAATAATGGATACATTGGTACATATCCACATTTATCCAAATGTACATTCCCTGCTTGCTACATTTAAGATAGAAGCTCATTTTCCATGCATACATTTTAATAAGGTCACAAGTAAATAACTTTGAGGTTTATTTCATAGAGAGCTTGCAACCCAGATTACATTTTATTTTATTCCCTATCAATTATACTGTTAATTAGTATTAAAATGTATGCCATCGTCTCTCTTACCAGCTCAGAATTATTCCCTTCAGAATATGATAAAAGACTGAAAAACATTAAGTATTATGATCTATTTTTCTTGTAAGAAATCAATACTGATGGGATAGGTTTATGCAATTAAATTTCTGTTTTTGTTTAGCTGAGGTTGTGAGAAAGATAAAGTTCCCTTTGAAAGGTGCATTTGAAAGAATCCTATTGCACTGAGGGAAAGAGTGTAGATGAGGTATACACACCCATTATAGTTTGCCAGCAGTACAGTTTGATGCTTATAATCCACCCCAAAGCATTCTCTTTGGTTGTGCTCAATCTCTTCACACTGCCTTAATTCATTCGTTCTCCAACAGGGCATCCCTCATGGGTAGTGAATAAAACACAAATAAATTTAAATTCTACATACTCAAATGATCACTACCCACTTTTTCAAGGTCTCTAGGAAGAACATATAATTTGTGGCAAATATAAACTGACAAACTAGTATTTAAACAACTTTCATTACTAATGAAATAGGTTAGGTTTGAGTCATTAGTAATGATCCATGAGTTAGGTTTGGGTTATTTAGCTTTAAAAGAGTTAAAATAAATTTTATTTAGTCTTATAATAGTTTATATTTATCCATGTCATTGTTCTTCCTTTTCCTTATAAAGTTTCACCTACATTGGTATGTGTGCAAATCAATAGAAAAACATAAAAATAATTATTGTATATTAATTATACTTGCTAAATATTTGCCACAAGTTCAGCACTTTTTGAGTCATGTTTCTCCTAAATGAGGATTCTAAAAGAGCCACATGCCACCCCTAGGAAAATCACATTGCATATATTTTGAGTGCTAATTTCCTTGCTGACTATAGTTAATTCTCACTTTTATTTTCCTTACATTCTCATTTACGGACCTAAGAAATTTTACTTTGCTTCTTTTTATCAGAACACATACATTAGTGTACACATTTATGTAAGTCATTTAAAATGTAGTTAAAATAAAATCATGTATGGATAATAAAACTGCGATTCCCTTTTATGCCCAGGCAACACATTTGTACAGAAATTCCTAAATCATACAACCTTGAAATGAATTGAGACAACAAACAACATTTGTAGTGGAAAAATAACTATTACCATAAAACCTTAATTAGCTAGAACCTATAATTAGCCAGCATTCATTGAAGACTATTTAAATCCAAACAAATGGTACATGCATAAGTAGCCATGTGCATGTTTAAGAGAATGTTTTTTATTGAGAATATTTATCACAAAGAGAAAAATGCACATGTATATAAGCGATTTTAAAGACATTTATATGTAATTGAGCACATGGTGAATGTACATAGTGAGACCAAACAGTTAAACCATTTTGCTATAATTGAATGACATCTGTATTATGCTAAACAACATATTCATTTTCTGCCAACAGCTTTTTTTAACTCATTTTCCATTTACCCATTTTGTCATTTTGTGACAAAATAGGACGGCAATAATAGCAAGTCAAAGAAAAGCTTAAAAGGCTTTTACAGGGGGAAAAAAAACATATTTTGTGATAACAATTGCTTACTTGTGATTTATTAAATGAGATTCCCTAAACACTATTCAAAATATTTCAAACATCTTTCAACATCTCCTAAGCATTTAGTAGAAAATTAATTGAATTTTATAACATTTTCAGCAAAAATCTAGTTATCACCATTTTATTCACCATTTTAAAAATGTTGACTTACCCTAATTTAAATTAGAATAATTTCAAAGTCCATTAATGTTACTTGGAAGAACTTTGGAGTCACATCAGCTTCTACAAATTATATATTACGAGTATATTGCTTTATGTAACTGAGGACATCTAATCTGACCTCATATGATTTTCACAAACTTAGCACTTGGGTTATATAATGACCTTAAATAAAATATTATATACAACGATGATTTATACATTGCCAAGTGCTAATTATTTGTCATATATAGTTTTATTTTTAATTGGCATAATATTTAGTTATTTATGAGGTATAGTGTGAAAATTCAGGGCATGTATTTCATATTCAATGATCAAATCAAGACAATTAACATTTCGATCTTCTCAAATATTTATCACTTACTTCAATATGTTGCAAACCATTGGGTTCTTCTAGTTGTGTTAAAATATGCCATACATTTATATCAAGATAATTGTCCATTCATCTGTCAGATTATTTTCTTTATCTTTTCTTTTCTTTCTTTCTTTTTTTTTTTAAATCATTAAAGTATGGGTTTATTCTAAACTATTTGTACTCATGCCCAGGCCCCTGTCACATTCACTTATTTATCTGAACTATATGTCTTTGCCTTCCTGGGTTGTGGTATGGGGTTGATTTGTCAAAAGGGAACACAGAAGTTGCTGTAGTGAGACTTGATCTATAATTTTTGTTCTCACATATATCCTGTACTAAATAGCTGTGATGGCTAATTTTTGGGGGGAGGTACCGGAGATTGAACTCAGGGGCACTCAAACACTGAGACACATCCCAACCCTATTTTGTATTTTATTTAGAGATAGCGTCTCACTGAGTTGCTTAGTACTTCACTTTTGCTGAGGCTGGCTTTGAACTAGCGATCTTCCTGCCTCCCAAGTCACTGGAATTACAGGAGTGTGCTATCATGCCTGCATGTGATGTCTAATTTTATATGTCTCTTTCCTTTGCCATAGTACTAGATATCTGGTTATATATATCTGGTGTTTGCTGGGAACATAATTTTTAGATGACATTAATATTTAAATCAGTAGACTTTCAGTAAAGTCCACTACCTTTCACAATGTAAATGAGCTGTATAGAATCATTTGAAGGCATTAAAAAAAGAAAGATGGATCTTCCACAAGAAGAAAAAGTCTACAAGATGCTTGGCTTTGTATCTGAGCTACACAATCAACTTTTTAGCTTCTACAATCATGAAACCCAATTTCTAAAATCTTTTACCACTCTCTCTATCTCTCTTTTGACTCCGTTATACACACACACACACACACACACACACACACACGTAATTTTATATATATATTATATATATGTATACACACATATATATATTCATATTAAATTAACTATCACATTCCCCCAAGTAAAAAGCAACTTCATGATTTATATTTTTCCTAATACTCAATAAAAGAATAATAAAATAGCTATAGTTATTTTTTCCTCTGTCAATCTCAGTTTTTTGTAAATATGATTGTTTTGAAAATTGTTTTAGGACACTAGGGAGCTACTTCTCTGACTTTGCCTCTAAGATGTTGTTGTTCTTATTTGGCTTTTCTCATTCAAAGAAATGTGTATAGTTCTCAAAAAATATAGAAAGAATGTTAAACAAAACTTCAAGAGATTATGTTCAAACTCTGGTTCTGTATAGCTCTAAAGTGTACTTTATTAGACAGTTTACCTAAAAGTGAAAAACTGAAGTACATGTTTATAAGCTATCTCATATGGTAGTTGTGAAAATGCAGTTTTATGTATAGGAACACTTCTAGAAGATAAATTAGCACATTATAAATATTCATTCAAATTTAGTGAATTAGATATTCTTTGGTTGTGAAAAAATTTAAAACTGTTATGCCACATTTCTGACTATAGAATCACTGCTTCCATTCTGCAAGCATGTTAACTTTGATCTTTTCATAAAATATGTAAATTCAACTTACTATTTTTAAGAAGAAACATACTCAGATTACCACAGTTCAGAGGGTTTTTTTATCCATATGTAGGTAAGTTGTTATTGCAGCATATCAAATTAACTTTACCCTATGAATTCAACAGAGTTATACTTACCTATATCCTGTGGATTCTATACCCACCCTCTGATACAGTTTTTCTTCCTTGCTGCTGCTTCTCAATCCCACCTTTTCTATCAACATAGCTTCAAAAGAATAGGTTTGTTTGGTGTAGTAATTATTACCATATATAGTCTAATCCTTTGAACAGTGTTTTTCTGGATAAGTGACACTAAGCTAGAGATTAATAACGTACTAAAGATTAATAAAATTGGTAGAACACTGTCATCTAACAATGGCCAAATTTGTAGACTCCTATGTAATGAAACCTAAAGGTCTATCTGAACAGGACTGCTTCTGGTGGTTTGATGAACAGAAATCTATTGCACATGGAAGAATTTCAAATTTTACTGGAACAATAATACACAAAAGAAATAGTTCTCAATGTTATGAGCTGAGAATATTGCATTGGAAGACTTTAGGAGCTGATGATGATAGGCATCTACCCAAATAAATATCTCTATTGAAATATTTTGACAAGAATATGAAATAGTACCAGAGTGAATAAAGCAGCGAAACTTACACAAATTCAGAAGTGGAAGAGATACTTTTAGTATTTAATGTATATATTTAAATATAATTAAATAAGTACTAACATTCTGGATGAAAATAGAATGTTGCAAAATGTTTCCTTTAGAATATTGATAACTTTGAGACAAAGGGATGAAGGCCATCAAACAAAGCAAGCAGGCTCACTCTGGAATCTGAAAAAGACAGGAGCTTTTATCCAGAGGAGGTTAAGGTTACAGGTAGAATTAAGGTTACTAATTGATTATCTTAAACTCACTGCTATTTATTATCTTAAACTCATTATTCAGGTTTCTTCCATCCAATCACAAGGTCATCATAAAACCGAGCATGTCAGAGAGATACAAGAAGGAAACACAGGGGAGAGAAGAGAAGAGGTTATGTTGATGGTTTTGACTATGGAATAAAGTCCACCAGCAAGAAATGCAATTGGCCTCTGGAAGATAAAAGTGCAAAGAAATGGATCTTTCCTGGAGCATTTAGGAGTTTGGCCCTGCCAACACCCTGATTTTAGCCAGTACATCCAGTATTCCACTTTTGCTGGAAAAATAGTAAGATGAAAAATTTGTGTTAAGTTTATGGTAGTTTTTCGAGCAATGATACATAGCCAGTACAAAATATTTTCTACTCAATTATTTTTTTATATTTTTTTAGGTCTTTTTATTTTATTTATTTATTTATTTATTTTTTAATTTTTATTCTTGTTTTATTTAGGCTTACATATTGACAGTGTAAATTGACTCATTGTACATAGATAGAGGATAACATATCAATTCTCTAGTTGTAAGTTGTATAGAATCACATCATATATGCAGTCATACATAAAGTTAGGGTTATTATGACCATCATATTCCACCACCCTTGCTGTCCCCATGCTCCCTCCCCCCTTACACCCCTGTGAACAGAGATCCACCTTTGTTCCCATGTCCTTTCCCACATTATGGATCAGCATCCACTTATCAATGAGTACATTCGGCATTTGGTTTTCTGAGATTGGCTTACTTCACTTAGCATGATATTCTCCAACTCCATCCATTTACCTGCAAATGCCATAA